>VAHF01000061.1:0-162098 GCA_008009225.1 Acer yangbiense | reverse complement strand
TCACGATGCCTTTTCGCAACCTCTTTTTTCCTCTTCAGTGACAGCAACCACTGATTTCAAAATCCCTCCCTGGGCTCAAGCTGCTTATAAATCCAATTCGAAAATATTTCACTGGTATGCCCTCACAAGCAACAATGTTGGTTCTTCTTCTTCCCTCCAACAATTTCAAGAATCATCATTCCATAACTATAGACATCAGACTTGTGAGAGACTTCTCCAAAGCTTCTACAGAATACTTCTGGTGCATATACCCTGCCGTTCCTCTTGCACCCAACATCGATATGATACTCTCTTATTTTTACACAGTTTAGCTAGTCCGAAATCAGATATCTTTGGGCAAAAGTCTTCATCTAAAAGAATATTGTGAGTTTATGTCAAAATGCACAATCCTTGTGTTACAACCTCGTGTAGATACTCCAATCCTCTAGCAATGCCAATTGCAATATGATACTTTGTCTTCCATTCCAAATTACTAGAAGATTTCTTATCAAATATATACTTATCGAGAAACCAGAGATGAATTGATATTTAGAGCTCTTTTGTTCTTGTTGTAACAAAAACCAAGAAGAGCAACAACATTTAACATGGGATGTTCTGCAAATAGTAGCTACCTCATTGATAAATTCCTCTCCATTGCCTTTGGATTCCTTCAAGACCTTCACTGCCACAAGACGACTATCAGGTAGTTTCCCTTTGTAAACTTCACCATAACCTCCTTGACCAGCCTAGTGCTGAATGATTTCGTCATCTTTTTAACAAAAGAATAATCAAATCTTTGTAGAACAAGAGATCCGAAATTATTGACAAAAGCCTCCATGTTTTGATCACTCTCTCTTTTCTTCCTCGAGTAATCGTCATCCCGGCAATAAACTTTCTCAGTAGACCACTTATGAGAAGAATAGAGATGATTATTACATCACCACCAGTACTCTTGCTGTAGAGCCTGCGTTATGACCAAGAAAAGTACCGGTGACCTTGTAAGTAAAAAATTGAACCTTTTTTTTTTTTTCATGATAATTTAGCAGCATTGCCGTAGAAAATGAGGCACATACCTGATGATGCTGGAGACTGTATTATGAGTAGTGATGAGTTAGCACATACAGATCCAGACAAGTGATATGGTAGATTTGGGCAATAACAAACAAACTCTACTTTGTCATAACCCAACCCCGTTGGAATTTCTGCAGTCCTCACATGCCTTGCTACTCAGATCCCATTTCAGCTTAAATCCTTCAGATATGGCTTCCTGTAAAGCGTATGCTTCGAGTGTTGTATCCTTGGCAACATGAAAAGTAACACTATAATGCATTCCCAGATCCATAATCTCTTGTTCTATGAAGACATTGATAGGGAAGGAAACATTGCTATGGGGGAAATTATATTATATCCAGTGCAATTAAAAATATCCGGGATCTGTTGCAGAAAAGGGGCAACCATAAAGTAAGTAAGATTTCGATACCCAGTAACATACTGAAAGAGTTACCCACAAGGTGGTCCAAGGCTTGGGGATAAAACCCAAGTCCTTGGTTCTACTCTGGCAATCACATTGTGGCCAGCCTTTAGGGCGCTTAGCTCTGTTGGTGGAAGGACGGACATGGGGCTAACGTCAGCGGTTCGAATCCTACCCAGGCGGGGACGAGTCCTGGTTTACCCGTTTGCATCGTTGTGGGGCTAGTGGTGCAGGCCAAGGTTTCTTATCTGCCTCTACTCCGCGTCTAACATCTAGGCCAAAGCGAGCCACACAGTTAGGGTCACGCTCCTAATATACAGGTTAGGCGATGTCACGCAGTTGAGAGAGGACAGGCGGATAGTGCCCGATGAAGTCCAGGATCCTCGATACCAAAAAAAAAAATACTGAAAGAGTTCAGAGTCAATCTCAGTAGTATGAGATGAGGTAGACATTGATCATAGTAACAGATTCCTCTGTCGAACTAGTCCTTAGTTACAATCTTGAGAACATGAGCTTCCTCATCGGTTATCTTTAACGTAGTAATTTACTTGATTGAGCACAATGGTAGTCGTGGGATAGGATGACCGCATGAGTGAGGTCGGTCCTCTCCCATAATGGATACCCGACTGAAATCTCCCCACAACGGAAAGGAAGACGGCAGGCTTGGTACCTTTCAGGGTCTGACTTAATAATGGCTACAAGATGGTCGAATGTTGAGAATCACCACGGATGTGAAACATTGAAGAAACACAAAAGGGAACCACCACAAAAGCGGGAAAATCTTTGCTATATTATAACAAGAAAGTTGAATTATGTGATGCTGGTTTGTAAATTGTATAGAACTGAGAAATTTATGTCAAATTCATTTGTGGGATGACACGGAAGACTTAAAAGTAATTTTGGCAGCATCAGTTGACATCAACTTTTGCTTTCGTTTTTCTTCTTTTAAGTGATTAGTTTTTCCATCCATGCTCAAAAGACTTGACAAGGTCTACCGCGTACCGTATGTCAGTCTCATGTAGGGATGGCAATAGATCGGATCGGGGATGATACCCCAATACCCATTCCCGTATCTGTTTGAAATATGTATCTTTATCCCGTATCCATTCCATTTCTTAGTGAGCGGAGCGGATTCGGATAATGCTCGAATTGAGGTAGAGATATCATCCCCGCTCCGTCTATATCCGTATCCAATTAAAAAAATGTAAATTTTTATAGTTTACAAGAGAAAATTAAAATAACATGTGTAATAGTACATTTTATCATATTTAAGGGAGAAACATACATCCATAAATTTTAAATAAAATAATAATAATAACTTATATAATTAGAATTCATAATTACATAATAATTTATTATATTCTTACAATATTAAAATCTATAATGGATCCGGATGGGGATGGATCCCCGAACATAATTAAAATGGATATTATGAGACATCCATCTCTGTTCCGTTCCCGAAATAATAGTATCCATCCCTATTTTAAATGGACCGGATTCTTACGGATATCCATATCCGTGGATAATTTTGCCATCCATAGTCTCATGGAGAAATTAGTAAATATTTTTCGGAAAACTGACCTTTGAGTATTCATAGACCAAACTTTTCTCTAGACCTTCAAATTGGGTTTTGTAGAATCTGGAATAACTAGATATCCGATCTTTCCAATGGTGTATTTCTCGTCGTAAAACTCCATGATCGTTTGGATAGGTTTCGAAGTGTTCCAAGTGAACATTGAAACATTGGAAAAAAAAAAGGAGATCTCAGCCCTCACCACTCGAGCTGTGAGAACTGAGACTCACCGTTGGTAACGGTGAGGCTCCATTGCTTGAGGCTTGAGCGGGAAGGAGACTTCATCGCTTCCAGCGGCATCGCCATCGCTCGGGCGGTTTTGTCTGTAATCATGTGTAACCTTCCCAAATTATTTGTTTTTTTTAATAATTCCCATGGACTTTTTTAGTTTTTAAAAATTATTTTTAGTGATGATTTTTTTTTTCTAAAAATTAATTTCAAATTGGAATCCATTAGTTCTAAAAATTGAGTTTTAGTGATGGATGCTACCTTTTCTATTCAATGTAATCAAATATTATGATCCTTACACCTACACCACGATGTTGTGTGTTTGAATATCTCTCCCTCTGAAAACCCCAATTATTGTAATATTTTTTTAAATAAATAAATAAATAAATCTTTATCCTATTGCTTGTCAAATGGGTTTGGCAACTTACACCACATCTTGGAGGAGAAAATTCAGAGAAAGACCTGCATAGACTTGTTATTTTTGTTCCCTTGCTGACCTCAACGCTTTCGATTGTGGCTGAAAATACTTGCCTGCCATGTGAGTGTGGAAAATTAGGACATTGTGCACGAATAGCACAATTGTGTCGACTAGTAGTTAATTACTTAATTATCTCTGATTACAAACATAATATCACTATTTATTATATGTTTAATTTATGAGTGGTGCTATTGCACACCCCCTACTAATCTATTTATGCCCCATTTTTTAAAAATTTTGATTTGATTAAATAAAGTTAATGGTTTGTTAATTTACTTTATTTATTTCCAAAACTATCATTTTTACTTATTTTTCAAACTTAATAAACCCCATCTCTAATCTCTCTCCAGATCTACAATAACCTGGTTACTTATTTCTGTTATGCATTACTTTTGCAACAGTAAAACACCAATGATATATATATATTTTTTGAAAATTAAAACTTTATTCAAAACCACCAAACGGAACAAACCGACACAGCAAGAGGGAAAAGCAAAGCCCCCAAGGAAACAGAAACAACAGCAGAAGCACAGTACTATTTTATCTTGTATTTTTTTTTTCTTTTCATGTGTATAGCTTTCAATCTTAAGAACCCATTACAGGAATCTAAACCTAGATTCCTTAGAGTAAAATTGAAAATTTGCATATTTTCAATGAATATTAGTACTTTTTTTGTGTGTGAAAAGAATATCAATACTATTGAACAATTGTAAAGAACGTTGGGTGTTTTTTTTATAAGGAATGTGGGGGTTTTATTAGATTTACTTTATAGAATCTTTTTTCTTCTTAAATTGAATATCTCTTTTAGTAATTTTGATAAAGGAAAAATAATGATGCTAATTAATTAAAAATTGGGGCATAAATAGTTCAGTAAGGGGTGTGTTTATAGCACCACTCTTAATTTATAAGTAAGAATTTAATTATTATCTAGAGAGAAAACCATAACTAGCCATCTAACTTATCATACTTTTGTTTTTAACCACTTTTGAATTTTTAATTGTTAATAACCACCTTTTTAAAAAAAATTCAGTTTAGTACCATAAATTACCAGAGTACCCCTGAAAATAGTGTTCTTTAAACCTCGAAAACAACTTGATATTACAATTCACTTCTCTAAGATTGAAGACCATAATTTTACATTTCTGAGAAGAGATTGACTCAAAATAATTCACCACCATGACTTGTTTGTTTGTAATCCTTTAGTTGCTCAGGTTGAGTTGTTTGTGTCAGAATGGTATGTCATGTAGACTCATTGGACTCGAACATTATGTCAAGCAGTGGAAATTTTTCAATGTGTTCGAATTCTATTCATATGCTTTCGACACTTCAGAGAGCATCGGATTTGCATTTCATTCACTTTCATTTTATGATTGACATTCATTTTAACATATAGCTTGCATTGATCATTCTATATCACTATATGTTTAAGTATGAGATTCAATGTCATCAAATCTTTATCCTACTTGCGTGTCAAATGGGTTTGGCCACTTACACCACCTCTTGGAGGAGAAAATTCAAAGAAAGACCTGCATAGACTTGGAATTCTGGCTCCCTCCTTTGTTGACCTCAACGCTTTCGATTGTGGCTGAAAATACTTGCCCGCCATGTGAGTGTACGAATAGCAAATTGTGTCGACTAGTCGTTAATTACTTAATTATGTCTGATTACAAACATAATATCACTATTTATTATGTTTAGTTCCATATAGTTATGAAATGACGGAAACTCAATATTGAATATGAGCAATTGTCAAGAATTGCGTTTGTTTCACAGAGAATGAAGTAACTACTAGACAGGCAGGATGTAAATTCATTTCTCTGAGACTGAAGACCACAATTTTACAATTTCAGAGAAGAGATTGACACAAGAAAAATTCACCACCACGACTATACAATTAATTAAAAGTGGAAACTTGGAGATGTTTTATTGCAATATGAACTTTGACAGGATTGATGGCCATACCCTCCAGCTTCTTTACAAGACTACAATCTTACTCATCAATGGTCGATCTCTTCTTTTCAGTAACTATCCCATAAAGTGTTAGAACATCGCTCGCCTAAACTTGCTTATAAACACGATCAGGAAGTATATTTCATTAGTGTTCGATTCTTCGCCAGCAGTATCACGATAATTGCAAGTGATACTATTTAGTTTTTAGCTAACTGATTGATATTTCTCTTCATTTAACTAATCAATCATTAGACCAGACATTTTACTTCGATGACAAAAATATGAAATCAAACAAGTAGGCTTACAGTTTGTTCAGAGAATCAGACAAATAGTTACTTTGTTTAAATACATTTCACCTATCATTTAGATAAATGTAAGGTTTCCCCTGTTATGCAGACTATGCTGTTGATGATGATGACGCTATTTGGGAAAAATGTTGCGGTGATCTTGTTTGAGAAGCCAAAGAAGGTTTGGTGGAACTTGTAGGCACTCTAATCCACCTTCCAACATCTCGACAACTCTAGTCATCGATGGCCTATCCGATGGAATAGTTTGAATGCACCACAAGCTCACTAACACCATCTTCTTGGCAAGCTCCTTTTCTCTCTTCAATGACAGCACCATGGAGTTCAAAATCATTGCCCGGTTCAAGTTGCTTATAAATCCAGTTTGGAAAATATATTTCACTCGTATGAGACACTCTTACGTCAATGTTTTTTCTTCCACCGACCATTTCAAGAATCATCATTCCATAACTATATACATCTGACCTGTGAGAGACTTCTCCAAAGGTTCTACAGAATATTTCTGGTGCAATATACCCTATAGTTCCTCTCGCACCCAACACTGATATGATACTCTCTTTCTTTTTGCATAGTTTGGCAAGCCCAAAATCAGATATCTTTGGACAAAAGTCTTCGTCTAAAAGAATATTGTGAGGTTTTATGTCAAAATGCACGATCCTCGTGTTACATCCTCGGTGTAAACACTCTAATCCTCTAGCAATACCAACTGCAATTTGATACATTGTCTTCCATTCCAAACTAGATTTTGTAGTTGAAGATTCCTGATCATATATGAACTTATCAAGAGATCCATTAGGCATGAATTCATAGATTAGAGCTCTTTTATTCCTCTCATAACAAAAACCAAGAAGATTGACTATATTAACATGAGATGTTCTACTGATGCTAGCTACCTCATTGGTAAATTCCTCCCCATTTCCTTTGGACTCCTTCAAGAACTTCACTGCCACAAGACGACCATCAGGTAGCTTCCCTTCGTATACATCACCGTAGCCTCCTTGACCAAGTTTATTGCTGAATGAATTTGTCATCCTTTTAACATCAGAATAATTGTATCTTGTCGAAGCTAGAGATCCAAAATTTATTACAAAGGCTTCCATGTTTTGGCAATTCTCTGTTTTGTTCTTCGAGAATTTAGCAAACATATGTAATATAAAACTTCTTCCTAGGCCTCTTATGAGAAAAATGGAGAGGATTATTATTATCCCAACCACACCAGCTGCAATGCCTGCATTCAAAGATAGGAGTAACCCAATATGAACAAAAATGAATAACAATTTTGAAATTACTCGAGAGATTTAACTGTCAATGAGAAATACACGAGTTGACAGGTGAATGTATTACCCAGGGACAGGGTAAGCATCCTTCTTTTGCTGAATGATGATCCTGCAGAAAAACTAAAAGGATCAAAAATCTTAAATTGACAAGTGGTATAATCTGAAATTAAAAATGAAGTCCATTAGATTTCATATTAATTTGTATTCAATAATCTAAAAGCTACTTCTGACGGTTTATAAGAACTCCTCATATCTTCTCTAAAATGATAAGAACAGCAAAGAAAAACAAGATTAGAGGAAAAATACAGAGAGATTTGCTTTTAGTTTCTCACTATTGAATTAAAGATATTGACAACTTGAAGTGACTTCTAAAACTCAGTTAAATCACTTGTAAGCTAAAAACTTAATTAGCATTAACTGCCCTAAACACCATTCAATGTCTGATAAAGTAAATATTTTGCTCATCCAAGATTCGTAACCTTTCCCCATTGGTAGAGTTAATTTGTACAACAGTGACACCACAAATCGCATTCACTCGTATATTTAATGACTGTCACTGAAATGTTGTTCAACTAAATTAAGAAGGTTGACATTTAAAGCCACCAAACGAGCTTGAGGTGTTAACAGCAATCAGTTAAATATTTAGATTGTAAATTAAAACCTGAATAATTTATTGATTATTTTGTTGAATAAAAATATAATAATAATATATAAAAACAATGGCTCTATCTATTAAAATTGATCTAAATTGACAAATTAGAGTTATTATGACATATTGCCAAACTTCTCTCAAAGAAAGAAAAGGCATCGAGGGAAATATTATTAAGACAAAAAATCTTTTAAAAAAGGGAGAAGTTGAAGAAGAGGTCAAATGATACGAATAAGAAAAGAATAACAAGGGATCTGAACAAGCGCAAGTTTAATCGTTGGAATTTCTTCAAGTGTTAATTAGCTACCCACTTTCTAAAGAAGAAAACTGTTTATAGCAGAACTCAGCTTACCATAAAGTAAATATTGTTTTCATCCAACTAAAACGGAACGTTTGAGCTTGAGGTGTTAACAGCAGCCAGTTAAATCTTTAGATTGTAAATTCATACCTGATCATTTTGCATAGCAATCAGTTGTGCTTATAAAATAAATTAGAGGTTTGCGTACCTGGACGACATGCACTGGTGGAGCCAAGATTTGGCTGATTTGGGCAGAAGCAGATTGTTTCCTTGCTATCAGGGTCCCGACCACAACTTCCCTTAGAATTGTTGCAGTTCTCGCATGAGATGTCTCTAAGCTTCCATTTCCACTCAAATCCTTTGTCCAGGACTCGTCTCAATGACTCATCATCTCTTTTCCAATTAAGTGAATTCTTAGGAATAGGAAAAAAGACACTAGCATCACAATTCCCAGGATCA
This sequence comes from Acer yangbiense, assembly GCA_008009225.1. NCBI lineage: Eukaryota > Viridiplantae > Streptophyta > Magnoliopsida > Sapindales > Sapindaceae > Acer > Acer yangbiense. The sequence goes on along the minus strand of VAHF01000061.1, from coordinate 153,431 downwards.
TCATATCCTGCTTCTATGTAGCAAGGTATGGACTTTGGAGGTAGGCAATAATATATGAATGTAACATTCTCATACCCTTCTGAATAATCCAGTTTCTCACGGTTGATTGTGGTGTTATGAAATGCAGGTGAGCAGATTCTCTCCGGCTCCAAGTAGTACATTCTTTCAATCCTCAAAGTTTTGTCTACCGATTTGATTTCTAAAACCCGGTATTTGACACCTTTGATCATCATGGTAACAAAAGGATCTAGAAGACCCTCATCTTCGCAATTGAGCTTCAATTCAGGATGACCGCAATCCACCAGTTGCTGGGGTCCTCCCCAGAATGGATAACCGGCTGTGATGTTCCCACATTTGAATTCAATATTACAGGATTCGTACTTGTTGTAATTAGGATTGCTTGAAGATGACTGAATCTTTACAAAAATGACAAGTAAGAAACATACAAGAGAAAGAAAAGGAGAAGAAGAGAAGAGATGGGAATTCATTTCCGGTGAAACCAGAGTATACAGGGAAAATGAATTCTTCTGAGTGAAGTGGGTTTAGTGGTGTTGGGAAATTATAGATTGATTAAAGTGTTAACATCACAGTTTTCGATGGGCATGGAAAATTCAAGGAAGATGAAACAGAAGACTTTGAATCTTTATGGCCGTTTAGTTGACGTCAAGACTTGTTGTTAACGTGTTTCCTTTTTTTCCATGCTTGACTTTTGACATTTGTTGCAAAAGGAATAGTGCTCAACCATTTCAATCTTTTAACTACCAGGTAGAATATAAATCAGATTCTACGTTTAACTCCAAAACTCCCCTTAAAATATGCTCTCCCTAATTTATGACATAAAATAATTGTAACTAATATGATGATTTTTGTTTTAATGTACGTATAAAATTGTCTATTAATCATTTCTAAAAAAAGTACTCTTTGAATCGTGTAACATTCTCATACCCATCTGAATAATCCAATATCTCATGGTTGATTGTGGTGTTATGAAATGCAAGTGAGCAGATTCCCTCCAAGTAGTCCATTCTTGCATTCCTCAGAGTTTTGTCTTTCCATTTTATATCTAAAACCCGGTATTTGACTTCACTGATCATCATGGTAACTACATCACCCTCATCTTCGCAATTGAGCTTCAACTCAGGATGACCGGTACAACCCCACGGTCGTAGTCCCCGGTGAGATTCTCCCCAGAAAGGATAAACGGCTGTGATGTTCCCACATTGGAATTCATTATTACAGGATTCGTACAAGTAATTAGGATCGCTTGAAGATGACTGAATCACCCATATGAACCATACAAGACAGAGAAGAGGAGAGGAAGATAAGAGATGGGAATTCATTTTCACATGGGAAATACCAAAATTAGTGAAGTGAGTATAGGTGTGTTAAAGGAAATTACAAGACAAAACTTACATATATTTTCTTATTAAAGAAAAATAAGGGGATGGACATAGAAAGACTTGTAATTAATATTGGATGTTTAATTGACCTCAAGTCTTGGTATTTTTCAATACGCGTTTTCATTTGTAGTACTAATAAATGATATTCCTCTATCATGTTCCGTGTGTCTCTTGGAAAATAATAAAGAACGCCGTTTATTACACGCAATATGTACAAACAGCAAATTTAATAACACTCATGTCATGTTGCTCGCCTTGAAAAGTAGGCATTTGAAAAGTAACAGAGAGAAAGAGAAATGATGCCAGAGAGTCAGTTTAAGCCAAATGAAGAATTGAAAGATATATACGATCGGTTGTTTCAAGGAAAAAAATTAGAAATTAAGAAAGACACAAACCAAATTCACCGTGTGTTGCCCATCAACTCTGTGTTTATTAAATAATAAATTGGTTGAAACTAAATAATAAGATTGCATTTAGTCAAATTATGCAAGTATGGTTGTGGAGATGTTGGAAGGAAGAATGCTTCAAAATTCCACCAAATACCTTATACATCTAATCCAACCTGATTGCGAAAACGTTTTTCCGTAACATAAACTTGCATCAGAGGAGGAACACTGCATTGATATTTGAAATGCATCTAAAAATATAGTATACTCTATCTCTCCCTATAACTAAGGACACTTCTTTTTAAAAACTGTAAAATAAGTATTCTTAATTATCAACAGTATTTGACAGTTGAATTCCAAGGTATTTGTATGAATATGGAACTATATTATCAGTTTTGCCTCAATTATCTATATTGAAATCAAAGGCAGTCTTTGTAGTTCTCCTTTAAGCTTCAAGAAAGAATACACCAAATCATCACCGTTCAAATTAAAGTATTCTAATGTGTACTAATAGACCCTTAATGTATCAATTCAATTTACCCTTGTTGTGAAAAAATTCTAGACAAAGATGTTGATGTCGTGGAAGAATATAATTGAAACGATCTTGGGGAGGAATGCTGCAAGAAGGGCTTCGGTGGAACTTGCAAAGATTGAACGCTTCCTTCCAGCATCTCTAAAGCTTTACTCATTGCAGGTCGATCTGATGGATTTGTTTGTATGCACCACAAACTCACCAATATCATCTTCCTTGCTATCACTTCTTCCTCTTCATTAATTATCCCATCAACTATTAGATCATTGCTACCTTCAATTTGCTTATAGATCCATTCCGGAAAATATATCTCACTAGTGTTCGATTCATGATCCCCAACAGTTCTTTGTCTTGCTCCAACCATTTCAAGGACCATCATTCTGAAGCCATAAACATCAGATTTGTGAGAAACTCCTCCAAAGTTCCTACAGAATACCTCTGGAGCAGTATACCCAATAGTCCCTCTTGCGTCCAGCATCGAGATTATACTTTCTTTCTTCTTACATATTTTAGCAAGACCGAAGTCAGAAATTTTCGGACAAAAGTCTTCATCTAAAAGTACGTTGTGAGGTTTTATATCGAAATGCACAATCCTAATGTTGCAACCACGATGTAAGTTGTTGAGCTATGTGAAACTTTTCCAAATACTCCCTAGCTTATGGTTATGTTATGGTTATGTTAGTTTAGCTTAGTTTATGTTAGTTTAGTTACATTTGGATTATTTGTACTATTTAGTTTCTTTTTAAATTGCTTTAGACATGTTAGATTTACTTTTAGCTTTCTCAGATGTATTGGCGGCTGTGCCAGTTTCTTTTGTCTGTATGTCTGGTCTGGCAGTGCCAGTTCATTGTAGCACATCGTCCATTGGATGACAATGTGTCAGTGCGATCTAAAGGTTGCACTTGCCCCTGTATTTTGTATATATACTTTATGTCTGTGTAATTTGAATACAATTTCAGAAAAATATTAAGTGCATTCTCTCTGGTTTTTCTTCTCTAAAAACTGAGTATGGTTTTCATGTTTATGGATGTTTATTGATGTTTACAACACTTATGGAATGATAGTAGGAATAGAGTGCTCTGTGCTGCTTGTCTAACCTTGTGGGCATTCACACTGTTGCTTGTTGAATGATTGAACATGCAACAGTGTGAATGGTTACACGATGGAAACTAAGCATTATTACACGCTATATATGAAGGATCGTGTAATGATGCTATGTTTTCAGCGTGTAACCATTCACACTGTTGCTTGTTGAATGATTGAACATACAACAGAGTCAAAGATTATACAATGGCTTGTTCTACTATTGGCAGATATTGCCAGTCTGGATGTAGATTGTGCAGAGATTCGCATGGGAAACTTTTTTTGTTGGATAAGTGTTTCACTATTTGATTAAGGGGACATGAGGGAGGAAGTCTGGATATGATGTAGATTCTACAGAGATTCGCATGTGAAACTTTTTTATTTGGATAAGTGAAAGCGCTCTCCTTCTTCCGTAAAAGAATGGAGGATATAACCATTCAAGAGAATCAATGGTACTTAAAGGAAAAGATATAATTAGAGAGGTATAACGGACTTTATAACCTAGCTCTAATTATGAACTACTTGTGGACGATCATGCCATATGTAATAGATATATTAATGGACACTGATAAAATTGGTTATGTAAAACATCTACAGTTACAAGAGTACAACCTTGGGTTTTTACTGGAATAACTCTATGGTTAATATTTGTGAAATATTAATTAAAGAGTTTAATTAATTTTTTCTAAGTATTATTGGAGCTTAAAACTGTGGGTCCATTAGATCCCCTTGCTAGCCCTATATGATTGATACTTGATAGTAACAAGACTCACAGAGAATTGGATGGTCCAATTAATTGTATTACGAAAGTAACTTAAATATATTTTGGGAATTAATTAAATGATGTGATTATTTAATTAATATATTATTTAATTGTTGAATTAAATACTATTAAATAATATGATTATTTAATTGACATATTAATAATTAAGAATTATTAAATTGTCATATGGAGGTTTCAATTTCTAACCTTGACAAGAGCAATAAAATAATAAGTGATTATTTTTATTTACTCTAAATAGGTCAAAGGTTCAAGCCCTAGTAAAGTAATAATTAAAAAGGATTTGGAATCCTATTTTAACTTGGATTACTAAACCCTAGGTTCCTAGTATATAAGATATACTTGTCAAGAAAAAGAAGCTAATCGAAACCCTAGAGAGACATAGAGGGTGCAGCCACATAAGAAAGAAAAAAGAAAAAGTTTTTTTCCTCTTGCTTGCAGGGTTGGCCGAATTCTACAGGGGAGCAAGGTGTTGCCTTCCAATTCTCTCAAGCCTCCATTCAACCACTTCGGGAATCCGTGACGTGCCCACATACACAATTGCTAGATCGCGGGACATAGTTAGGAAGGCTTAGTGGTATTGGATCGAAAAGAAAACGAATGAGTGTTCTTTAAAGGTATGAAAACAAATCTCTTCCTCATATTTGTGTATATACAAAAGATCCCAAGAAGACGATAATTTTTTTTTGAAACCTATCGTTCTTATTTTATTGATTAATTTCAAACTTTTCCACTGCGCAACTTACAAGCGGTTCTAGCCGGTTCCACTCTTTATATATATATCTTTAAAAAAAAAAAGGTTATTTGGACCATTGGTTGACTTTAGTCATTTATTGAAGTTGCAAATGAGGGAACAGTAAGAGAGAGTTGCAAGATGAGGAAGTTGCAAGATGGGGAATAGTAAGAGAGAGTGTTGGTGATTAAGGAGAGTTCGGCGAAGGTCATAGTGGCGTTAGAGGTGGAAATGTAGTGGAGGAGAGCAGTGGTGATGAAGGAAGGGGGAGTGGAGACGGTAGAGGATGAGGTGGAAGAGAAGACGATGGATGAGGAGGAGAATGTGGGATTGAGAGTGGTGGTTAAGAAAGTGAGAGTGAAGACCAAAGTGAAGAAGGTAATGAAGAAGATGAGGTAGAAGTAGAAGCGTTGGCTGGTGATTTTTAATGATTTTGAAGAAGATGAGGTAAAAGTAGAAGCAATTGCAACTTGCTAGATGATTTTTTTTTTTTTTGATGATTTTGATTCTTTGAATTTGATTTGATTTGATTGATTGATTGATTGAGAGAGAGAGAGAGAGAGAGAGAGAGAGAGAGCAGTCTGCAGAGGGCCAGGGCCAGAGGCTAAAATTCAGATCTTGAAATTTGAATTTTTTTAAATAATAAAAAAAAACCGGTTGGAATCGGGAATCAAAACCAGAATAGAACAGAATCAGAACCACAGTCACCACTAGTTATATCTGTTATGATTTAGCTTATATTCCCATGTGAACCAAACGTATTCAACTGTTACGAAAGTAGTCTAAACGAATTCGGATGATTGTGATTGGATTCTCGTATCTTATTTTTCTGCTAGTAGACGATATTTGTTATGTGGTGTGTATTAGGTATGCACTTCCGCGTCACTTTTCCCAACAACTGGTATCATCACTAGGTTAGCCATGGTGGTTTCAAGTCCGTACGGGATATTGTATAAGGACTTGGCAAATTGGGATGTTGATTTCATGGTTGCCTGGTATCGGTTTAGCGAATAAGAAATGTCTTGGAGGCGGTGTTGAAGAATTTGATAGAGGAGGAAATTTGGCTTGTGTCAAGTACAAGTCATGAATCCAATCTAGGTTACACAAGGCGTTGAGGAATGAGCGAACTCCTGAAGCTCGATAGACTCTGGTGAGGTGTGGAATTGGTGCGGCAAAGAGCACCAAGTGTTGCTAGCAGTATGTCTTTCACCGGATTGGGTGATGCAAGGACATATGTATCCTTTTGGCATGTAAAAGTTGTTATGGAGAGGATATATTGCTGCTAGTGGGTCCACAGGTTTGCACATGAGTATTGGTTAGAAGGTGATGCAAGATGTGTGGTGGACATGATGTCAATGGCTGAAGAACTCCTTGAAATCTACAAGAGGAGTTGCACCATAATTTTTTAACAGGTTTTTTTGACATGTGTTGGAAGAAATCTTAGGATGGATTGTTCCTAAGTGGTTGTACATTTATGGTGGGGTATGGTGATTCTTGGTGTAGAGAGTCATGGTATACTGTCGAAGAAGGGACGAACGTTTTGGGAATTCTCACCAAATGGGAGAATTGTTAGGATTTGGCTTGTACTCCTATGTGAACCAAACATATTCAACTGATGTGAAAGTGATCTAAACATATTCGGATGATTGCAATTCAGATGGAATTAGAAAGAAGAGTCTGAGACGAAGCCAATGGAGAAAACAACGACGAAATCCGAGCCACCAGAAGATTTCTACGTAGAACCCGTGTGTTGCTGTGCACCGGAAGTATTTTGGTGTGTGTGGGCGCATGGATAGGGTTTTTTTGGGCCTATTTTGGCGTGTGGAACTCCAAGAATTCATGGGAAAATGTGTGGGAGTTGATTTTCTTGTTTGGGAAGATTTTGTTTTAGGATTACTTGTTTAGGAAAGACTTGTTAGGTGGTTTCCAACTACTTATAGGAGTCTGATTCCTTAAAGTCCAAAAATATTGACCATATAAATAGAGAGACTTATTCTTTGGTTGATAACACTTAGAGAAACTAAAGAGACACCTGGAAACATCAGAGAGTGGTTGAATCCTAGGAGTGAAACCTCAGGGAGATCTGGGGGAGACCCCAAGGGAAGTCCAGAGGTAGGAGACCCAAGGGATGTCTGGGAGGGAGACCCAGGAGGAGATCCATATAATATATGGGGATGCACTCATGAGGGACCTGGAGAGAGATGTGAGCTAAGGGCTAGGATGTAAGCTCGGTTATGAGATTAGGCTCGGTAAAGCTTGGTTGTAATTGAGGTTTAGGGTTAGAGAAAGAATATTGGAATTATGTAGTTGTAACAATTTTCTACATAGTGGTATTTTTCTCATGCCGTCCTGACGGCCGTGGTTTTTCCATGTTTTTGGGTTTTCTACGTAAATCTTGTATTGTGAGATTGGATTTTCTCATCTTATTTTTCTGCTAATATGCGTTATTTGTTATGTGGTAAATATTAGACATGCACTTCCGTGTCACTTTTCCCTACAATATCCTCTCCATTGAAACAAAGAAAACCAAGAAAGTAGGCATTATTTAGTTATGAAACAAATACTTAGAACTTATGTAAAAAGATATGAACCTAATAAAAGAATGCACAATATAATCAACTTCAAGCACATATCACATTGATAAAAATTGAGGTGGCTCGGTGGTAAGCTCCTCACACCCACACATTGAAGTCGTGGGTTCAAGTTGTAACGTGTATCCCTCTCCCTCAAATCTCAAACTTGTACTTAAAAATAAAATTAAAAAAAAAAAAAACAAACAAACAAACAAACACATATCCTGTTTAATTAGTGTGGGATCCAACACGTCTAGTCATATATTTAGTCATCTGGGTTCATGTGGATGTGTTTTGATAGATGAGTCATGAGTCATCAGTGGCCGAGGAATCAGAATATCAGATGGTGAACATGTATTAATATACCCAATCATTTTGCAAGCTATGGTAGAAAATTAAATGATAATTGATGATGGATGTATGAAAACAAAAAACAAAAACAAAAATAATAATAATAATAATAGAATGAGTTTTTTTTAGGGTTTTTTTTATATGACACTATTTCCAAGGCTATTTGTGGAAAAGTCACACTCCTTACAATCAACAAATTATCTATTTACACTCCAATTGAATTTTTTTTATTAATGACAATTTTAACCTGAATTAAAATTACTAAACAAGACAAAAAAAAAAAAAAAAATTCTAAAGACACTCCAAACTAATTAAATTATTAAAAAAATAAATTCTCTCTCCTAAATCATTAAATTAAATATTACATATTAAACTCTCTCTCATAAATCTATTATTACCATATTAAACACTCTCTCATAATTACTCTCTCTCCATATATATATATATATATATATATATATATATATATATATATATATATATTTAAATCTTATCTTCATACTTTCTAGATCAATCTCTAATTAATAGTTAAAAATTTTATGAATATTTTGATTTTTTACTAACAATAATATATATATATATATATATGGAAATAAATTTAAAAAATTCGGGTGCAAGAACTAATTTTTTTCCAATTTTTTGAAGATAAAACATTTAAAAATAGGGAAATATAAGAAAAAATAGTTATCAAATTCAAAAATTTCCAAAATTTTACCAAATCTATATTTTAATTTTCTTAGGATGCATACAAAAAATCTAATCGAAAAACATTTGATTACATGCAATTTCATCAAAGGTGCTTAAAGTGTGCATTGTAAAAGTTCTCATTGAAAAATTACTCTCTCTCTCTCTCTCTCTCTCTCTCTCTCTCTCTCTCTCTCTTTATATATATATATATATATATATATATATATATATATTAAAAAGTCAATACAAATACCTTGTTTTTCAAAAAAAAAAAAAAATATAGATATATGAAAACTTGATTTGTTGCAACTAGATTCGATTAAACTCAGAATTTTTTAAGACTTATGAAAGAATTAGAGTTCTCTAGGCAATCACATACCTACAAAAGTAACAAAAAATATTTTCATATTTCGATTTTTTTTAAATAAAAAAAAACAGGGTACTTGTTTTTGAGTTTTTTTTTTTTTTTTTAATATATACATATATATGGTTCCTAAAAATCAAACTTATTCATAAGTTTTTTTTTTCCTTAACTATTGGTCTTGCTTGAGAAAGAATGGAGATGAAAAATTAGAGATATGTACAGAAGGAGAAAGAGTTTAGTATGGTAATTAAAATTTTAGGAGAGAGTATGTGTTTAATATGTAATATTTAATCTAATGATTTATGAGAGATAATTTCTTTTTTTTTTTTAATAATTTAATTCAAAAAATATTACTCATCAGATAGATCCAAGGGCTACGATGATTCGTCCTAACTTTTGTTAAAATAAAATTGAGTGTTTTTAGAAATTTATTTTTTAAAATGGAGTATCTTTAGAATAGAAGTGTCAAAAGATAAAAAGGATAATCTTAGAAAAAAAAAAAAAGTGTCTTTAGAATTTTTTTTTAATTTAAATTTTAAGAATGGAGTGTCTTTAGAAAAGAAGTGTAAAAAGAAAAAATTGGATTGTCAAAAGAAGTTCTCTTATGGAAATTGCACCAATTATTGTGTTCTGCCAAATTTACTCCTAATTCTTTTACTTTTTAAATCTCTCTCTCTCTCTCTCTCTCTCTCTCTCTCTCTCTCTCTCTCTCTCCCCTCTATTTTTTTTTCAAAGACCTCCATTGATCTATTAGTGGAGGTCGAACAAACCTCCAATGGAAGTCGTCGTAACTGTCGACTCCATTAGAGGTCGTTTCGGCGACCTTCGTTAAAAAAATATATAAAAAATTCTAGAAATAAGTCTCGGATATTTGGATATAAGTCTTGTGTGGCTGGAAATAAGTCTTGGCTAGTATGGAATAAGTCTCGGCAAGTTTGCCAAGACTTAATGAAGCTTAGCCGAGACTTATTCCAAACTAGCCGAGATTTAATTTCCAGATTTTTTTTGGATTTTTTATCTTCTTCTTCATCGACCACCAATAGAGGTCGAGGTCATTTCGACCTCTAATGGAGGTCGACCTCCATTTGAGGTCTGTTTGACATCCATTGATGGATCAATGGAGGTCTTTGAAAAAAAAAAAGAGGAGAGAGGAAGAAAGAGAGAGAAATTTAAAAAGTAAAAAGAAAAGTAAGAGAATAAGTGAAGGGTATTTCAGTCTCACCACATACTTTGGTGCTAAAAAATATAGAGTTAGTAACTTGGTGATATTCCCACAAAACTAAATCCATTTGGTGCTATTTCCCCCTATTCCCTCTTTATTAAATATAGTGATTTGCCAAACTATAATGTAGTTAGAGGTGGTAGTCTAAAGTATTAGAAAAATATGATAATATTTGATACAAAATGTTTAATTTAGCAACATATCAAATATATGATATGAATATTATTTAAAAATATATACTGTATATGATAAAAATGAATATATCAAAATGTGGTTATAAGATTCAATTACACTAAAGATACTTATGAAGATGCATCAACAACTATACTATAAGAGATTGGACATGAATAATTTACCTTTTGAAGATTTACAAGTATAGTTATAAGGCTGATCAGGGCAGTAACAAGTGAATTCTCTAGTATCACTGTCATATCCACACCCTCCATTCTACTGTTGACATCTATATGTTAGCGAATAAACGTCACTATACGCGCGGAAGTGTTGCCGGATAGAACACAAACAAACACAATAACAAAGAAAAGATAAGATGATGAGAAGTAATTAAATCCAATCACACACAACACAAGAATTTACGTGGAAACCCAAATCAGAGAAAAAACCACGGCCGTCAGGACAACAAGAGAAAGTTCCAATATGTAGTAAATTGTTACAACCACACACTCAGGATCTCTCTCTAAATAATACCCCAAACCCAATTACACCCAATGCTCACTTTGAGATCACTCTAGTATTTGCTATTTTGCTCCACCACACTCAGGTGTTTTTCACACACCTAATAACCTAGTTATTATGGTCTATTTATATGTATTACAGGGAGTTTAAACTAACAAAGAAATCTATCTCCTAGACATACAAGATTTATTTGTTCTACATAAACTCTATTTCCTTTTATGATAAGTCTTCTTGTAAAGGAGAAATCATTTTCCCATTAGAACTTCTAGAAGCAACATATTTCCTCTTCCATGGATATTTCCTAATTCAATGCATGCTTATGATTAACTACGATTCAAGTTGCAGTTGGCCACCCGCTTCCTAAACCGTGTTGAACTTGATCACTCAGAAATCTATGATCCATACGTCACATCATGATCGACCGCTGTCATGGCCGTTGTCAAAGCCACAGCGTGAAGCACTGGAATTGGACCGCTCTCATTGCCGTTGCAGAAATTCACAGCGCTTGACCACCATTGTCATGACCGCTGTCAAAACCACAGCAGCAGTGACAGCGGTAAGCAACGTTCTTCGCTTCTACTGTTCGTCACGTCCTCCAAACCTACCTCAAACATAACCTCATACTCCCAAACGCTCTCACGTCTCCAGGAAGTCTCCGTATTGGTAAATCGTGTTTGATAACAATTGGAGAATTCAAGCCATATCCAACAATCCTCCCTTATGGCGAGAATTCCCAAAACATTGTCCATAGCTACGATCCTCATCACCAAGAATCAACATACCTACCACTAGGTATAAACACTTAGGAAACAACCATCCCAAGATTTCTCCGGCACATGTCGAAATTTACCTTGCTGAAAATTATGGTGCAACTCTTCACGTTAGGTTCCCAGGGAGTTCGCTCAGCCATCGACATCCTTGTCCGCCACACACCTTGCATCACCTCCTAACCAATGCCCATGCGCAATTGTGGACCCGCTATCAGCTACATCCTTTTCACGGTAACTAGCGGTCATGCCATGAGGATGTTTATGCCCCTTTAGAGGGATCGCTGTAGTCGTCATACTCAAGAAAGGCGATTGCCGGATCACCCTCTTTAGAGCCCTTAGCTGCACTTGTCTTCTTATTTTGACAATCCTTCCTTATGTGTCCAGACTGTCCACATCCCCAACCAGTGACTTTCCATTTGGAGTTCCCCTTTTTCCTGTCAACCAAAAGAACAGAGTTATCAGAAGATTTACCTTCACTCTTTAGCCTTCGTTCCTCGGAGATAAGTTTGTTCGCTACATCTCCAAAGCATATGGTTGAACTCCCATGCATCAAGATTGGCTTCATGTGCGCATAGGACGATGGAAGGGACCAAATGAGTCTAAGACCTTTGTCTTCTTCATCAATCTTTACTTCAATCAACTCTAATTCTGAAACTATACCATTGAGCACTCTTAGATGATCAGAAATTTTCGTACCTTCAGACATCTGCAGCATGTGAAACTGCTCCTTTAGGTAGAACCGGTTGCAAACGCTATTTGATTGATATAATTCTTCAAGCCTCTCCCAAAGTTCTTTCACTGAATATGTTCCATGAATATTTGTAAGAACGTTCTTGGCTAGGTTCAATCGTATCGCACTCGCAGCTCTTTCATCCAATTCCTCACAATCATCATCGCTCATCTTATGTTTTCCAGAACTAGTACTAGCCGCATCATTATTAGAATCTATAGAGCCTTCAGGGTTCTCAGGGATTGACTTGCCCTTCAACGCCTTGTGTAAACCGTATTGGATTAATAGGTCTTTGACTTGAACTTGCCACAAGCCAAAATTAATCTTTCCGTCGAACTTCTCAATATCAAATCTCATCATCATTGCCATAAAGTTGTTAAGACCACTATCAAGCAACCGGGGCTCTGATACCAATTGTTAGTGAATAAACATCACTATACGCGCGGAAGCGTTACCGGATAGAACACAAACAAACACAATAACAAAGAAAAGATAAGATGATGAGAAGTAATTAAATTCAATCACACACAACACAAGAATTTACGTGGAAACCCATATCAGGGAAAAAACCACGGCCGTTAGGACGACAAGAGAAAGTTCTAATATGTAGTAAATTGTTACAACCACACACTCAGGATCTCTCTCTAAATAACACCCCAAACCCAATTACACCCAATGCTCACTTTGAGATCTCTCTAGTATTTGCTATTTTGCTCCACCACACTCAGGTGTTTTTCACACACCTAATAACCTAGTTATCATGGTCTATTTATATGTATTGTAGGGAGTTTAAACTAACAAGGAAATCTATTTCCTCTTATGATAACTCTTCTTGTAAAGGAGAAATCCTTTTCCCATTAGAACTTCTAAAAGCAACATATTTCCTCTTCTATGAATATTTTCTGATTCAACACATGCTTATTATTAACTACGATTCAAGTTGCAGTTGGCCACCCGCTTCCTAAACCGTGTTGAACTTGATCACTCAGAATTCTGTGATCCATACGTCACATTGTCGACCGCTGCCATGGCCACTGTCAAAGCCACAGCGCCACCCACAGCGTAAAGCACTGGAATTGGACCGCTCTCATTGCCACTGCATAAATTCACAGCGCTTGACCACCGCTGTCAAAACCACAGCGACAGTGACAGCGGTAAGCAACGTTCTTCGCTTCTACTGTTCATCACGTCCTCCAAACCTCTCTCAAACATAACCTCATACTCTTAAACGCTCTCACGTCTCTAGGAAGTCTCCGCATTGGTAAATCGTGTTTAATAACCATTGGAGAATTCAAGCCATATCCAACACTATCACACAAGCTATTATTTGCATACCATTGCAACCCAAAACCATCACGAAGAAACTGATTCAATCCTAAAAGTGGATCTCTGTCTATGGACTCAACTGTTGATTGCCACACTGCAACTTCGACGTTGCTACCACATACTTCTAAATATCCACTGTAGGTGTTAGCTTGCTGCTCTCAAATCCTCCGGGTTAATTATTCTGCCAAAGCAGCTAATTTGGTTTCAATCCTAAAGGGGCTTCAGTTTGGTATTGATTGTGGGCTCTCCTCTAATGTTATTGAGGTGGATATCAAGGAGATTGTTAATTGGATCAACAATGGCATCCATATGGACTCTAATCTTGGGGTAATCCTTGCGGATGTTGTTAAGCTCTCTCGGACTACGGAGGACAGGCTGTTTCATAGTATTCAGAGGTCGGCTAACACAGCTGCTTATGATCTCGCTTGTTACTCTCTTCGTTTAGCTAGTGATGTGTTTTGGTTGGAAGATTTTCCTAATTGTATTGGCAGGATTGTGGAGTCTGATAAGCCTGGTTAGGGTCTCGCTTGTGAGCCCTATTTCTTCTGTTGTTCTGTTGTTTTATCAAAAAATATATATATATATATATATATATATATATATATATATATATATATATATATATATATATATATATGCACTGTTGGCTGATACGATGCCGCTACTTGTGAAGAAGTAATTAATAGTGCTTGTTTCTGAGCTGCAATTAAATCGATACTGAGGCAGCTGATTCCCATTACTGGGACAAACATAGTACAGACTGATGTTTTGAGTATCGGAACTATAATCGAAAATAGTGAAATTCAAAGGACTGTTACCAAGTTTCGTTGGACAATTACTGTCCCAGTAATCTTGTATAGCAACACTCACAATCTTCGATTCTCTATCGAATTTAAGGACTCGATAATTCCTGTCCGCGATGGTAATCTGCGGGACACCACCGTTGCAGTCCACCTTGAATCCGGGATATCCACAATATTCTGACCGATCCCCTCCCCAGAAAGGATAACTAATATCCATGTTTTTGCACCGAAATGGGGCGCTGCAGATTTCGTATTTATCATCTATGGCTGATACAAATACAAGAACGTTAACTAAGATAAACGTTATGAGAATGAAGAGTAAAACCATTATTGGGCAGTTGATGCAGCGGAAGATTCAACGCAAAACAACAATAGATAAAAGATAGGATAAACGATTCGGATCCGTTGATTCGCGCACGAATACCGAAAACGAACCCTACTATTATGCTGTTGATCCGCGCACGGATACCAGGATAACAGGCTACTGATAACATTCAATTTCGCGCACGAAGGATTGTTAACAGGCTTCAAATACTTCAATCTTCGTAAAGAATGTTGTACATGGATAGTTGAGAAACAATTCTCTATATTTTTTTATTCATCAAAAACTGTCTTTCAAACCCTAATACAATCTCCTTAAATAGAATTGCAAAACTTGACTAACAAGAAATCCTAAATGGAAAAGATATCAAATCTCCTAAAAATCAAAAGAATCCTAAAACATTGAAAACCTATCTAATAAGGAAATAAGATTTGATTTAATAAAATCAAATCATAAAATATTTAACTACCTAATTAAATATTCAATAAAAAGAAACATAATAATCAATACTAATTACAAGACTATATTTAAAATAAAAAGTCTTCAATAAAATCTTCAATAATATCTCCTGCATCAGCAGTGGTGGATCATGTGCTCTATTTTGTGAAAGATAGAGAGATACTCAGATGTGAAGGAAGAGTCATCCAACCATTAATTTAATTTTGTTCTAACATATCAACCATTAACCTTTCTCATTGTTTTTTACAATGTTTTGTGAATAAAACCATATCTTTACAATAACTTGTGACTTGACTTGAAAATTTTAAATATATACTTTAATTTTATTTTTTTCAGTCTTTAACATATGTTAAAACACATAAAGACAATCCAGTTTTTGTATTGAATAATAAATATAGAACAATATATAGTCAAGGCCGGTTTTGAACAAGTCAATTGGATAAATAAAATAAGCTCAAAGAACGAATACTTGAATGGTTGAACCTAATATGTGTAAATCGAATTTGGATCCTCTACTGATCTGATCTTTTTCCTGACCTTATCTAATCTCATGGCACATAAGTATTACAATGAATGTGTGGTTAAGATATGATTGGTTTCCACAACCACTTTATCAACAATCAATCACATGCTTCAAAAAGATCAGGAAAAAAATTAGATCAGTAGAGGATCTAAATCCGTGTAAATCTTCTAAACGACTTGGTCAAGTTTCACTACTTTTCTTTATGTCACCTAAACTTTTTTTTTTTTTTTTTTAAGCATTCGTTATTGGTAGGATTCGAACCGCTAACATGTGAGTTATTTGTCCAAACCCCAAGCTCGTCCATCTACTAGTTGAGCAACGCCAGTGTTGACTCACCTAAACTTGCTATGAAGATGGTTCAACATTTATTATTCGATCTCAACTTAAAGGATGCTCTTTCTAAACTAGGGATGTACATTGGAGAAATGAGAATGGATATTATTAATGAGAAGTTATGGAAATATTGTTTTTAGCTTTTTTATTTATTTTTATTTTTCAAACATTTGAACTTTGTGAACCCTTAAATTAAAATCCAATGCCTAATTTTCACTCCATTAATAATATAATTACTATATTGTAGCTAGATATGATCCAGGTTCAGCTACCATATAGATACTATTGGGTTAGTTTCTAGTCATTGGATTTCAATCTAAGGGTCTACAAAAATCAAATATTTGAAAATTAAAAGAAACTAGCCTCTCACACATATACCACGAGGTTACGGGTTCAAGTCCTCTCCGTCCAAAAAAAATAAAAAATAAAAACCGAATATATAATATAATACTTCATAAAAACAATGTAGCTAAATCACTCTAGAACTATAGCCTTGTTATAGTGGCACAAGAGATACAAGAAGCAAACTCCCCTCCCATCCCACTAGTTTTGGTGACAATTATTGAAATATCACCCATTTCTCCTTCATAGTCTCAGAACATAAAACAACTCATCTGTTTTCACACATCCTTTAAACTGGCACAATGAATGGCATAATAGTAGCCATTTAGCATTAATATCACATAAACTTTGCTTCGGCTAACAACCCCACTGACAAAGCACGAAATAATTGAAGATTCAACTATACAAATTGGAAGACAGTGAAAGATAAAACTACTACAGTATTCTGTTTTTTTTATCTCAAATGGGGATCCTGTTTATAAAGAAAATTTGAAAGTAAGATTTCGCTTGATCTGATTCGTACATACAGAAAAATTAGAACATTTATGAGAAGAATCACACTCAAATCTGACACTTTATGCAGGATCTGATGCAACATTATGGAAGCTGAAGCGAAAACTAAATTACCTTCTCAAGTGGAACGATGCATATAACTTATTGAAGATGCTCTTCGTATAAGTATTTACCACACTAAGCCCTTTTTTCTCCTAAACCTATCAACGCGGTCAGTGCTCATCCGAGACTTTTCAGGCTTATTTGATTTCTTAGACTTTTCAAGTCGACTATCTAAACTGTTTCTAGAAACCTCCGGAAGGTCAGCTCCCAATTCAAATGTATCTGAAGGTCCACCATCAGATGGTTTACTCTGACTGTCAGAGTCTACTGTTGTTTTTTTAGAAGCACTACTATCTTTTTTTGATTTGCCTAGTGACAGTACAAATTTCTTCAAATGCCTGATGAATTCTGGATAGAGTTCAAGATTGCAATGACCTCCTCCACTTATCCATAAAGGATCATACTTTTCTTTGCTAAGTTCCCAAAGCTGTTTCCCATGGCAGCAATCAACAACTTCATCCGCAGTTCCCTGAACACAAAACAAAAGTAACTTCTTAACTAGTTAACACCAGTAAAATTTTCCAAACATAAGGGCTATTATGCAACTCTTAGGCTGTGGAAAGGTTTGGATGTCAAGGTGGATAAGATCACTAGAGAAAACAAAAATAAAACTACCAGCAACCCAATTTAAAAAAATAAAATGCTAAGTTCTATTTTCAAGAACTACATAATTAATACTCATAAAATTATCACATGCTTATTGAGTTGCTCCTATATTCTTACTAACATTTTATATTTGACGCTTTTGCGCTCTCTACCACTCTTTTCCCGTATCTGTCACACTTTTTGTAACTTAGATCTATGGGAGAGTTTTACCCTATAAGCTTTCTCCAAATTAGAAATTACAAAATTTCTAAACATTAATGGCCCTCAATCATTATTTAGTTAAACACTTTTGGCATGCTAGGACCTTAAATTTCATTCTAGCACATGAATGCATAATAGACCCAGAAACACTTGTCACTATAGTCCAAACCACATGCGTGCAAACACAAGAAAGAGAATAAAATGAAAACAAAGAAATGGCACTTACATGAATTACCAAAACCGGACAATTCACCATGACAATTTTGTCAATATTCTGAAAAATTAAATAATAACATAAGTTCCCATCCACAGAGCTAAACAAGAATGGAGAACATTATAACCTACTCAGAATCACCTTGTAAATGTCAAACCAATAAGTCCGTTTGACAGGGTACAATACCCTCATACCAGATAAAATTGGGCTATGCAAAACTACACCTCTCAAGTTTGGTAGGCGCGATGCAAGATCAAGTGTAGGTCCGCTACCAACAGACTGACCATATAATATTAATTGTTCATCCTTAACCCCATATTGCTCCTTCAGGCATTTATAGGCTGCATCTGTGTCCGCATATGTATTTAATTTAGTTGGCTGTTTCAAAGGAAAAAAGGTAACTGTGAGCCTATTTTAATTTAAGCAAAATGGCATAACTTCGGCCGGATAATAGAAATAGCTATCACCGGAAGATTCTATTTTGACAAACACGTAACTTAGAAAGGGAATGTTCTGAGCAAAGAAAGTTTAATAAATACCAAAGTTTGCATGCTATGAGAAATCGTAGTGAAAGAATGAATTTGAGTACAAGAACTAGCATGAATGATAGTAATTGCATAACAAAAAGTTTTAATGATAATAATGCAACTGAATACAAGGCATTTGTAGGTTCAATATGAAGATTATAATTGCATTTCCATATACACACTGACTACTTGCCAAATTTATCCGGTATAACAAGCATAGGAAAAAAAAAATCTTGAGACTTGCTGATTCAAAGTATCTGGGGTATCTTTTATAAAGATTATATTTGTGCTAAATTTCTTATTGACCGATGAACTGATTTATACAGTGTGAGAGATATAGATTTTGATTACAAGAAGTATACTAAAGTCTACTGAGACACGGACTCCTACTCAAGCAAGACAAAGACCTGTACAAGTAATGTTAATTAAACTAAATCAGACCTGTACAAGTAATATTAATTAAACTAAATCACAGTAGGAATAATATCTTTAACACGCCCCCGCAAGATGGTGGGCATTTCAGACACACCAATCTTGGACCTTAGCAGAGAGAACCTTATCCTGGACAGGGGCTTGGTGAGAGAGTCAGCCAGTTGGTCAGATGAGGCAACATGAGACACGCGAAGCTTGCCACTTTGAACCTTTTCCCGAACAAAATGAAAGTCAATGGCAATATGCTTCATCCGTGAGTGGAACACAGGATTGGAACAAAGGTAAGTGGCACCAATGTTATCACAGTAAATTGTTGGCGGAGCAGAGTGTGAAATAAGGAGCTCGCGTAGGAGAGAGGATACCCAAATTACCTCTGCGGCCGTGTGTGCAACAGCCCTGTATTCGGCTTCAGTTGATGACCTGGCGACAGTACGTTGCTTGCGAGAGCACCATGAGACAGCATTTGACCCAAGAAAGACGACGTATGCACTGGTAGAGGTGCGGTCATCCTTGTTTCCAGCCCAGTCGGCGTCAGAGTATGCATGTAATGACAAAGGGGAGTCACGACGCAGTAGTAAGCCATGACTGATTGTACCACGCAGATAACGCATGAGACGTTTCGCAAGGGACCAGTGACCAGTTGTCGGACGATGCATGAATTGGGCAAGTTTATTTACTGCGAAAGCAATGTCAGGACGAGTAAATGACAAGTATTGTAAGGCCCCGATTACCTGACGAAACTCAGTGGCATCAGTGAGAGCGGTGCCATCGAGAAGCTTAAGATCGTGATCAGTGGGCAGTGGTGTAGAGACTGGCTTGGCATCAAGCATCTTGGTGCGAGATAGGAGATCAAGTACATACTTTTGCTGAGAGAGATACAAGCCGGCCGAACAAGGGAGGACTTCAACTCCGAGGAAGTAGGACAGGTTGCCAAGGTCTTTGATTGAGAACCTCCGAGCCAGGGTCTTCACGAATTTGTCAACTAGGTTACCATTACTCCCAGTGACAATAATGTCATCAACATATACCAACAAAAAAAGAATACAACCATTAGTATTAAGGATAAATAGAGAGGTATCGGAGAGTGAGTTGACAAACCCATTCAGAAGAAGAAATTGGCGAAGTTCATTATACCACGCCCGAGGCGCTTGCTTGAGACCATAGATCGCTTTCTTCAGACGACAAACATGTGACGGATATGCAGGATCCGCAAACCCAGGAGGTTGTGCCATAAAGACGGTTTCAGACAGGTGGCCCTGTAGGAACGCATTGTTCACATCAAGTTGGCGAAGGGACCACCCACGTGACACTGCTATACTCAGGACGACACGAACCGTAGTGGTTTTAACGACTGGACTAAAAGTGTCAGTGTAATCAAGGCCCGGTCGCTGATGAAATCCCTTGGCAACTAGGCGAGCTTTGTATCTTGAGATTGAGCCATCCGGTGCCCGTTTGATGCGAAACACCCACTTACATCCCACAACATTATTCGAGGTACGCGAGGGGACCAAGTCCCACGTTCCATTGCAGACAAGAGCATCAAACTCCTCAGACATTGCACGTCTCCATTCTGGAATTTTCAGAGCCTGAGAGGCACAAGTAGGCTCGACATGGGTAGGAGATAGCACACTGGTTAGGGACATTTTGGAGAGGGGTTTGTGTATGTGGTTTTTGGATCGGGTTAACATTGGATGGCTATTGGTGGGAGCATTTACGGGTAGGACTGGTGCAGTGTTTGGGGTGACGATTGGAGCGGGATTATGGGTGGTGGCTGGTGCGAGTGGCTGGTCGTTTGGGGTGGAAGTTGGTGCGGTAGGTTGGGTGAAGTCAAGTGTGATCGGGTTGTTGTTGTGTGGAGCAGAATTGTGGGTGGCGGGTGGAATTTGGACCATGCATGGTGCATGTGGGTGGACGAGATTTGAGGCAATTGCATGTGGTGCATGTGGTGAAGTTGGTGGCAATAAAGGGTTGGCCGAATTTGTTGCAGCTGCATGTGGTGCATGTGGTGAAATTGGAGGCAATGAAGGGCTGGCCAAATTTGTTGTTAATGGAGTTGGAACCGCAACTCTTGCTCCGGAGTCAGGGAGTGTGTTCTTCCGAGGGATCTCATGCGCAGCCGGAGA
This sequence comes from Acer yangbiense, assembly GCA_008009225.1. Classification (NCBI taxonomy): domain Eukaryota; kingdom Viridiplantae; phylum Streptophyta; class Magnoliopsida; order Sapindales; family Sapindaceae; genus Acer; species Acer yangbiense. Next base: position 132,300 of record VAHF01000061.1, on the reverse strand, counting down.
GTGGGCGTGGGAGACTGGTATGTTGACAGACGGAGACTCTTGGGGCAGCCAGGAAGAACATGTGTGGTTGTTAGACCTAGGAAGATTGACGTGTAATGATTTGTGTGGAAATACTGACTCAACGAAATTGACATGTCTAGAGACAAATATACGATCGGTTTCCGGATCTAAACAGTGATAAGCACTTTGTGACTGTGAGTACCCTATGAAAATGCATGCTTTAGACCTGGGTTCAAGTTTGTGACTATTGTATGGCCTAATCCATGGGTAGCAAAGACACCCAAATACACGCAATTTAGCATATGACGGATTGATACCGAATTTTTTTTTCAAAAGGAGATGACATGTCTAGGACAGGTGTAGGCATCCTATTAATCAAGTATACAGCAGTCTGAAAAGCATAGGACCAAAAGGTGAGAGGGAGTGAGGCATGTGTGAGAAGGGATAGGCCCGTCTCTACAATATGACGATGCCGACGCTCGGAGACACCATTGTGTTCCGGTGTGTGTGGTGGTGTAGTAAAGTGAGAGATGCCATAGGTCGCTAAAGTTTTTCTTAGAGCTATATATTCACCACCATTGTCACTATAGAGTGAGATGATGGAGGTTTTGAAAAAAATTTCCACTAAGATTTTGAAGCGACTAAAAACTGCATGGACATCATATTTTAATTTTAAGGGATACATCCACATATATTTCGTGAAGTGGTCAACAAATAACACATAGTACTTGTAACCATCTTTAGAAATAATCGGAGAGCTCCAAACATCAGAATAAATAATTTCAAGTGGTTTAGAACTAACAACAGTGGATACGGAAAATGGTAACTTATGAGTTTTATTAATATGACATGCACTACACGAATTGCTAGAATTACTAGATGATAAAACAGACACTGCTTGGGAAGACACTAACTTAGACAATATTTTTGATGAAGGGTGACCTAGACGATGATGCCAGTCAGGGAGAGAGGCCTTGATACTTGAAAAAATAAGAATGGGTGGTTTTTCCGGCTGAGTATGAGATGGCCACTCGTATACTCCATTCCTAGTCCGTCCTTGCATGAGTTGCACCCCCGTACGTAGATCCTTCACAACGAAAGAGAAAGGCGAAAATTCAACAATGACTTGGTTAGAAACATAAAATTTTGAGACAGATATCAAATTTTGTTTTATGTTGGGTACACACAGAACGTCAGATAATAAAAAAGATGAGTTATTGACAGGTAAATGTAAAGAACCAGTGTGTGTAATAGCCAAACCTAAGCCGTCACCAATCATAATGTCATCGGAACCATTATACGGAGAGTGCAAAGACATGTTCTGAAGGTCAGAAGTGACATGGTGTGAAGCACCAGAGTCGAGGAGCCAGTTAGGTGTGGATGAGTTCGGTGCAGCGAAGTTGGCACGGGGTTGCCATTGTCTAGCCGACTGGGTCGGTTGTGATGGAAAATTTTGCTGCCGTGGCTGGACTGATGTAAAGGTGACAGTGGTGCAGCGCTTTGCTGTGTGCCCTTGCTCACCACACAATTGACAGAATCCGCGATATGGTCTGAACCTGTTGGATTGATTTTGAGAAGTTGAATTCCGTTGGGAGGGGTTGTCCGCCGGCTTGTTATAGGCAAAGTTCTGATTCGAATTTCGGTTGTTGCCATTGTTTCGATAATGATTTAACTGGGTGCCGCCTATGTGGGGTTTGGCAACATAGTTCGCCGTGATGGGAAGTTTATTGTTGGTTGAAGTTTCTTGCTTCAAGACAGCCTCAAAGTTGAGAAGTTTCTCATGTAGTTCTTCAAACGTGATTGCAGAATCACGAGCACGAATTGCGGCCGATATATCTTTGAACTCATCTCCTAGGCCATTTAGGATTTTTACTGTCAAGTCTTCAGAGTTTTCTGGAGCATCGAGCATAGCCAACTCATCGGCAATACTTTTGGCATGTTGTAAGAATTCAGTTATGGATTGTGAACCTTTTGAGATGTTGGTGAGGACGCCTTTGAGATGCATGATGTGACCTCTGGAGGGTTTGGCATACGTGTTAGCAAGTGCCGTCCATGCATCGTGTGCGGTTCTAGCGGAAGCAATGAATGGGATGATGGATGGTGAGATGGAGCCAATGATGGCGTTGAGAAGGAGTTGGTCTTGTCTGGTCCAAAGATGAAAAGCCGGGTTCGGTGAGCTGACCTCTGCCGTTGTTATGGTGGCTGGTGGGCAGGGGCTTGTTCCGTCAACGAATCCCATGAGATCAAAGCCAATTAGGAGGGTGTGGAATTGAAGTTTCCAGGAGCGATAGTTGGTGGCTGTTAGTTTCAGAGGAGCTTGTGCGGCAACATTGATGGAAATAATTGTATTCGTTGACGAGCTGACTTCATGTGAGGAAGACGATGAAGAGACAACAGTGATGGATTGTGAGGAAGAAGAAGAAACGGTGTTAGCAACAGTATCGGTTGTCATGGTTGATCGAGGAACTCGTTTGAGTTTTAAGTTTGCTCTGATACCATATAAAGATTATATTTGTGCTAAATTTCTTATTGACCGATGAACTGATTTATACAGTGTGAGAGATATAGATTTTGATTACAAGAAGTATACTAAAGTCTTCTGAGACACGGACTCCTACTCAAGCAAGACAAAGACCTGTACAAGTAATGTTAATTAAACTAAATCAGACCTGTACAAGTAATATTAATTAAACTAAATCACAGTAGGAATAATATCTTTAACATCTTTTCTCTAAATTATTAATTGAAGGAAAAATTATAGTACAGGTCATGTAGAGGAGAAATGAGATAGAGAATATAGGAGATGCAAGATGGGAGAATTTAGACTTGGTAAAGATAGAAATGAGAATGCAAAGGGGATAAACCACAGAAGAAAAGGGTGAAAACTTGGAGGAAATGGGAGAAAAACAGAAGAAATAAGGAGGGGAGAGAATAAGGAGAAGAAATCAACTCATAATGTGACATAGGGCTGGCTACTTATAGGAGACTTAAACCTAAATCGACTAAACAAGTAAAATAATACATAATTGTAAGTTTGTAACAAGTATTTCCTAAATCAAACAAATAAAATTCCTAAAGTTCTTAACATAGAAGTATAATGAGAAGTTATGGAAATAATGTTTTTAGTTTTTTTATTTATTTATTTTTTTTTTCCAATGAGTTTGGACAAAGAAAAAAAAAATAGTGAATCCATAACTCAAACAAAAAAAAAAAAAAAACTAGAACTACAGCAAGAAAAAATTCTAAACGAAAAAAGATCGGAACAAAAAAGTGAAAAACCATCACTATTTGGACAACCAAAATTAAGAAAAAAAAATAAACTCACAAAACCAAATAACAAAGAGAGATAGAAAGTGTAGCCAACCATGACAAATATATTCAAATGAATAGAATTGGATCCCTTCATACTTGGAAGTTCAATTGTATATATAATTATAGCTAGAATCATAGCGTCCAAAACTATAACTCGAGATTATGGTCAATCTGCTAAAATAAGAAATATACATAAAGATACAATCACAAAATCAATCGATCAGAATTAATAAGTGATTCCCTTAACATAACATAAAGAATTAATTTCCCTTAAAAATATATATATATGTATATATATATATATATAAAATAAAAAATAAAAACTTAATGAATTAATTCTTCATTATACAGAGAAAATTTAGGGACTTTTTTAAACTCCTGCTAGGGTGTGGATTGATATATCATCCCAATTTGACTGAACTAATTTAATGAAATAATTCTTCATTAGTAGAAAGTTTACCACTGTATTTACGTTTCACGTTTTAGTAAAATTTCCCTCCTTTTTTTTTTTTGCGGTTTTAAATTATCATAAATAAAAGGCCGGGAAAACAAAATTTATATGGCGCCAATATAATTTTGGTAAACCTAAAATACAATACCAAAATTGCTCCAAAGCAAAAAGAGAAAACCAATCGCCGAATTGAGTCAACTTGGGGATTTGATGGGCGGTTTGTTCAGAGAAACAACAACAACACCAAGAAGTTCCAGGTTTCTTTTATTTGTTTCAATTTGGAGGATTTTTAGGTTTTTATTTTGATAATTGATTCTTTATTTGTTGTATGTCTTGTATCTCACATTAGGGTAGAACTTCACTTATTTCTGAGATTAGTATTCGCAGAGAAGAATTGGGTATTTGGGTTCTTTGTTTTGTTTATTTATTTATTTTATTTTATTGCAAATCAATTTTGATTAATTTGAAAATCTGATTTATTGGGAATTTTTATTTTTTTTGGTGCTCGATCAGTGATAAGCGAAACCCTAGAATCTGTAATTAGTATAAATCATGGAGGGTCAGGAACATACCAGTAAGAGAGTCAAAATCAATGATGAAATGGGGATTGATCGGCTAAGCAATTTGCCAGACTCTGTAATCCATCACATTCTCTCACGTATGGATGCCAAATATGCGGTTCAGACCTGTGTTTTGTCGAAGAAATGGAAGTTTCATTGGGCTCATATTCACTGCTACAGTTTCGACTGCTTGACCAGCGCTAGTGTTGTTGACTTTGAAGATTTTGTCATTAATGTGTTGAATAATCGCAAGCCTTTCTCTCTAAGTAGACCGAAGTTTTGTTTAAAAGGGGCGACAACGGCATCTCTTGTGAAGATATTTTATCGTTATGCAATGTCATATAGATTTGAGGAGATTGATGTTAGAAAGAAAGCCCAAATCAGTGATCATACGGCGATAGATCGACTTAGCAGCTTGCCAAACCCTGTAATCTATCACATTCTCTCCCTTATGGACACCAAGTATGCAGTTCAGACATGTGTTTCGTCCAAAAACTGGAGGAATCATTGGACTAATATACACAACCTCAATTTTGATCACTCACGCTTCAGTACATGGGTTGGTTTCAGAGATTTTGTCTTTAATGTTTTGCAGCGTTGCAAGTTAATCAATTTGGGAAAACTCAAGTTTATTTGTGGGAAATCAATCAGGGTGAAACTTGTTAGGACGGTTTTCGGTATGCAATATCACATAGACTTGAAGAGCTTGAAACTGATCTCATTGGTAGTTTTCCTCCGAGCCTTTCCGATTGTCAAACAAGTCTTTTTGAATGTCAAACTTTGAAGTCTCTAAAAATACATCATACTGTAACAGACTTCTTCAAGTTTGCAGCTTTGAAAACCTTGCAAATCTCAGCCTCATTACCTGGAGAAAGTGATCTCTTTTCTAATTGCATGAATTTGGAGAATTTACTTTTAGCAAAATGTTCTGCGTGTTATAATAGTACTGGTATCTTTACCATATCTGCTCCACGGCTGGTTTCTTTGACAATCTCAGATTTCAGGTTTTATGGAAAGATTATGATTACTGCACCTAGACTTAAATTCTTTAACATGAAGGAGTCTTCTTGCTTGTTGAGCATTGATAAATGTTTGGACCTTGACGAGGTGAATATTCTCATTTCTCCATCAATTTATGAACAAATGACAAACTGGTACACTTTGAAAATCAGAGGTATGGTTGAAGGGCTTTGCAATGCAAAGTCAATTTCTGTAGCATTGAATCTTTCTAAGGTTAGTAGGTACTTTCATTTTAATTTTAAGATATCTAGAATTACATTGGGTTTCATTGATTTTTATATTGTAAATTGTAATTGTTTATGATTTTTATTATTTGAAATATTAAAGGACCTTTATTTTATATGGAAGCTACCTAAATGTATTTATCTATTTGAAATTTATTGACTGCCAGATTCATATAAAGAGAATTTGTTCTGTTTTTATTTTTTATTTTTCTTTCAGTGTTGTTTACTTGATAGTTAATTCTCTTTTATTATTGATTTTAACTTTTCAAGGGAAATTCATAATGTATTACAGTAGTGTTGATGCTGAAGCTAAAGTTGTGAAGTTAAATCAGGTATTTTTTTTATAAGATTCATATCAATTCTATTGACTGTAATGCATGTATACAAAATGCCCAAATTACGTTCTGTGTTATTTTTAGGATTCTGGGGAGGAAGAGCTACTGTTTGTTTTTCCTGTGGTTAGTGACCTTTGCCTCGATCAATTGGCCACCATAGTAGAAGACATGCTAGCAGAAAAGATAGCACATATGAGTAATCATATGGAGATTGATCGCCTAAGCAACCTGCCGGATCCAATAATCCATCACATTCTCTCTCTCATGAACACAAAATATGCTGTGCAAACCTGTGTCTTGCCCAAGAAATGGAGGTATCATTGGACTCATATCTGTAGTCTCAACCTCAAGTTCATATTCAAAACAATTGGTGATTTCGGACATTTTGTCCATAAGGTCTTTCATCGTCGCAAGCGTTACCCGCTGAGTAGCATAAAGTTTCACTTGAATGATTATAAAAGCCCATCTCTTGCGAAAATAGTTTCTGATTATGCCTTATCAAAGAGTCTTGAAGAGTTTGATACCAATCTTACTGTTTTTCCTCCAAGCCTTTACCAATGTCAAAATCTAAGGGACTCTAAAACTGGGTCCTTGCTCTTGCATGACCTCGACTTTTCCTGACTTATCTAGCTTGGCTTCATTGACCACTTTGCAACTCACCGACTTTGCGTTACATACCTATGATTACTTCTCAAAATGTTTGGTTCTAGAGAACCTATCTTTAATAGATTGTCGAGTAGCATGTGTAACGCTTTTTAAGATATCTGCTCCACAACTAGTCAAATTGACTATTTCAAATTTGAAAAGATGGGACTATATGAATCGGGAGCAGAAGATTGTGATAATTTCACCCATACTCAAATTATTTAATATCTATGGGGTGAATCCTTTAGTGTTGGATAGGGTTGATTGTCCAACCCTTGAAAAAGTGGATATTCAATTGTCCCCATCTGTTTCTCAAAAAGCTAATGATAAGAAGCAAGCATACATCCTGGATATGATCCGTATGGTTGAAGGGTTCTACCATGTGAAATCAATTACAATATCACTGAACTTTTCTAAGGTAAGTGGTTTAATTGATATTATACAGCAACATCGTATATCTTTTATCAATTTGATACTTGATGACTTTCATACAAAGAATTTACTAAACACTTTATTTTTGATTTGTACAAAAAGGAAATGTGAGAGAAAAAATTGACTCATCAACTGGTTATAACTTTGTCGAGAGAAATTCATATTGTATCATGGCGATGTTGATGGAGACAATAAACTTGTGGAGCTAAACAAGGTATGTTACTGAATCCATATAAATAAATTTCATCGATAGTAAATAGTAATGTCCATTTGCTAAAGATTTGAATCATGCATGACTAGCCAGAGGTAGGTTGAGTGGGAGAAGACCTTTGTTCCAAAGAAAGAGGTTATGCCATTATGGGTTACAATTTGATATAAAATATCCCATGATTGTTCTTACCACAATATTTGATATTTCACTTTCTTGCATCAATTAATGATCAACATTTAGGCTGGTGTTAATTAACTTTGAAACTTTTACTCTACTCTACAAAGAAATCAAATGGCTTGAAAAGGTGACTAGTACAATTATTTATATTGTGATTTTTTTTGCCCATTTATATTGTGAATTCATTGAAATGTTGCTATGTGACTTTTTAAACTAGTTGCAATGCTGGATCTTTCCTTGACTGAGAAGTTATATTTGATTTGATTTGATTTTAATCAATATTGAATACATAGACAAGCATTTTTTTTTTTTTTAATTTATTTCTTTTGATGCTAAAAGATTGATAGATTTTGACTTTTTAACTTGCTAGTGGCTGAAAAACAAAGGATTTTTGCTAGTATATGTGCAAGGTTGCTAAATTGCAGGCGAATTTTCTGGAAACACTTTATAAAATTGAGACTGCTATCTTCATGGTGCTCCAAAATATTAATTTCTCATTTAGTATCTTGTACGTGTTGTGACATTTATAGGAGACGGGAGTGAAACAGTTGATTGGTTTGGCCACTGTATTTGAAGAAAACTGAAGTTTTTCTTTCATGAAGTTGCAGCTAAACATTAAAGGAGGCAATACAAGATTTTGGTAGTCTGCTATCTTCTTGGCTACTTTGGACTGAGGTTGTGCTTCAAAGAAACATTTTTTATTTATTTATTTATTTGTTAGACTTAAAATTTCTTTTTTACTTTTGATGAATCTCAACGGAACTAGGATTGAAGCTTCTCTACTGCTTTTTGGTTACAAACTTCTTGTCTTATCGGAGAATATAGTCATGTTTCAGTTACTGGTATCAAAATCTCTTCATTTTTTTTATATACATGTAGGTGGGCACGTTTTTTTCATGTGAGAATCATTTATACTGCATTGTGTATTATGTTTCACAACGCTGTGGAAACATTCCTTAACGTTGTGTAATTGAATCCTACGCAAAAAAGAAAAAAAAAAAAAAAAACTTGTCAGATTCTTGCACTACAGTTGACTGTAAAATGTTTTTTCATGCGGTATTAGATAAATCCCGCTGTTTTTTTGGTTACAAACTTCTTGTCTTTATTGGAGATTATATATTCATGTTTAAATTAATATTTGCATAGAAACGAATGTTTTAATTAATTTTAAAAATATAAAGAAAAATATTAATTTTCCAAGCTTTGCATTATAGTTAAAAGGATCTTAAGACTTTTGACCTTGTTCACATTCAGTACATGTAATTACCATTTCAAAATTTAACTGATATTAATATAGACATGGTCATATATGATATGCTGTCATTACGAAACATTAAAACTGATATTTTGCTTTCTTAATTTTTCATTAAGGATTAGTATTGAGGTTAACTGATATTATGAAGAAATCAATTAGTTGGTGTTTGGAAATGTGGAGAATACATTTTTTATTTATGAATACCTGGAGAATACAGTTATTTATGCTTAATTGCCATTGATTTAATTGTTCAACTTCCCCCTTCCGGAAAAGTTTGGACTGTTATTCGTTTTCTTTAAAAACTTTAACATCAACGGTTTTACATTACCTTTTCTTTTATTAATTTGATATTTATGACTTTATAAAACTCTTCACATGATAAACCTGGTTTTTATAATTGTTTTGGTAAAATTAAGGGGTCTGGTCTGTTGATGCTTTCAAAACTAGCATTACTTCTCTTTTTTTTTTTTTTTCCTTAGTTTATAATAGACAACCATGAGACTTAGTTTTTAACAGGTATGCATACTCGTCGGACTACAGAGTAATCTACATGATCATATTTTATTCTTCAATTTTTTTTTTCTTAAAAGCAAACTGATAAATTTTCTTTAACTGTTTTTTTTTTTTTTTTCATTCCTGATGCCAAATGTTGTGTACTTATGTTTTTGTCCTACGCCATTTTTAGGGAACCGGAGAGGAAGGGCTGCTGTTCACTTTACCTATGATTTGTGGTTCTATGCTCAATCATTTGGCCAGCTTATTAAAAGAAATGTTTATGGGGTAAACCTCTGGGCACTCAACTAAGTAAATATTAATTCTTGAATTCTGGTTCTTGACAATTTTTGTGTTGGATAGGTCAGTACAGTGGTTCAAAAATATAGATAACATTAACTTATCTTGAGAATATGTTAGAGGTTCTGTCTTTTCTGGGTTTGTTTTATGATATATATCTTTGTTGGCAGTAGAGATTAATGTTTAATGACTCTAAAAACTAGAGATGGTCTTCACTCATCAATTTGATTTTATAATGTGACTGGCTTTCTTTGTTTGGCAAGATAATGAAATCCATCGATGAAATTGAGATGCAAGCCTTCATTAAGATTTATGATGACTCCTTATTGCAATCAAATAAAATTTCAAGCGCATCAATATTTTCATCGTTTTTAGTATTGCTTTAACTGATAAAAGTTGAATACAATAGAACACTTGCGTACAATTAATGCCTAGATAAAGAATCTATCTTAGGGTACAGTTGGGACATATATTATTATACATGTTTAAATACATTTCACATATCACTCAGTTCAATGCAGACTTCTCCTTGGGATGCAGGTCTCTGTGCTGATTTTGATGTTGATAATGATGATGATGGGATAGAATGTTTGGGTGATCTTGTTGGAAGAGACAGAGAAGGTTTTGGTGGAATTTCCAAGCTCTCTAAACTACCCTCCAACATCTCCACAACCTTACTCATTGATGGCCTATCGGATGGAATGGTTTGAATGCACCACATGCTCACTATGATCATCTTTTTCGCAACCTCTTTTTCCTCTTCAGTGACAGCACCACTGATTTCAAAATCCCTCCCTGGCTCAAGCTGCTTATAAATCCAATTCGAAAAATATATTTCACTGGTATGCGACTCACAAGCAACAATGTTGTTTCTTCCTCCAACAATTTCAAGAATCATCATTCCATAACTATAGACATCAGACTTGTGAGAGACTTCTCCAAAGCTTCTACAGAATACTTCTGGTGCAATATACCCTGCCGTTCCTCTTGCACCCAACATCGATATGATACTCTCTTTATTTTTACACAGTTTAGCTAGTCCGAAATCAGATATCTTTGGGCAAAAGTCTTCATCTAAAAGAATATTGTGAGGTTTTATGTCAAAATGCACAATCCTTGTGTTACAACCTCGGTGTAGATACTCCAATCCTCTAGCAATGCCAATTGCAATATGATACTTTGTCTTCCATTCCAAATTACTAGAAGATTTCTTATCAAATATATACTTATCGAGAGAACCATTAGACATGAATTGATATATTAGAGCTCTTTTGTTCTTGTTGTAACAAAAACCAAGAAGAGCAACAACATTAACATGGGATGTTCTGCAAATAGTAGCTACCTCATTGATAAATTCCTCTCCATTGCCTTTGGATTCCTTCAAGACCTTCACTGCCACAAGACGACTATCAGGTAGTTTCCCTTTGTAAACTTCACCATAACCTCCTTGACCAAGCCTAGTGCTGAATGATTTCGTCATCTTTTTAACAAAAGAATAATCAAATCTTTGTAGAACAAGAGATCCGAAATTATTGACAAAAGCCTCCATGTTTTGATCACTCTCTCTTTTCTTCCTCGAGTAATCGTCATCCCGGGCAATAAACTTTCTCAGTAGACCACTTATGAGAAGAATAGAGATGATTATTAATATCACCACCAGTACTCTTGCTGTAGAGCCTGCGTTATGACCAAGAAAAGTACCGGTGACCTTGTAAGTAAAAAATTGAACCTCTTTTTTTTTTTTTCATGATAATTTAGCATTGCCGTAGAAAATGAGGCACATACCTGATGATGCTGGAGACTGTATTATGAGTAGTGATGAGTTAGCACATACAGATCCAGACAAGTGATATGGTAGATTTGGGCAATAACAAACAAACTCTACTTTGTCATAACCACAACTCCCGTTGGAATTTCTGCAGTCCTCACATGCCTTGCTACTCAGATCCCATTTCAGCTTAAATCCTTCAGATATGGCTTCCTGTAAAGCGTATGCTTCGAGTGTTGTATCCTTGGCAACATGAAAAGTAACACTATAATTGCATTCCTCAGATCCATAATCTCTTGTTTCTATGAAGACATTGATAGGGAAGGAAACATTGCTATGGGGGGAAATTATATTATATCCAGTGCAATTAAAATATCCGGGATCTGTTGCAGAAAAGGGGCAACCATAAAGTAAGGTAAGATTTCGATACCCAGTAACATACTGAAAGAGTTAACCACAAGGTGGTCCAAGGCTTGGGGATAAAAACCCAGTCCTTGGTTCTACTCTTGGCAATCACATTGTGGCCAGCCTTTAGGGCGCTTAGCTCTGTTGGTGGAAGGACGGACATGGGGCTAACGTCAGCGGTTCGAATCCTACCCAGGCAGGGACGAGTCCTGGTTTACCCGTTTGCATCGTTGTGGGGCTAGTGGTGCAGGCCAAGGTTTCTTATCTGTCCTACTCCGCGTCTAACATCCAGGCCAAAGCGAGCCACACGGTTAGGGGTCACGCTCCTAACATACAGGTTAGGCGAGTGTCACGCAGTTGAGAGAGGACAGGCGGATATGTGCCCGGATGAAGTCCAGGATCCTCGATACCAAAGAAAAAAAAAATACTGAAAGAGTTCAGAGTCAATCTCAGTAGTATGAGGATGAGGTAGACATTGATCATAGTAACAGATTCCTCTGTCGAACTAGTCCTTAGTTACAATCTTGAGAACATGAGCTTCCTCATCGGTATCTTTAACGTAGTAATTTACTTGATTGAGCACAATGGTAGTCGTGGGATAGGATGACCGCATGAGTGAGGTCGGTCCTCTCCCCATAATGGATACCCGACTGAAATCTCCCCACAACGGAAAGGAAGACGGCAGGCTTGGTACCTTTCAGGGTCTGACTTAATAATGGCTACAGATGGTCGAATGTTGAGAATCACCACGGATGTGAAACATTGAAGAAACACAAAAGGGAACCACCACAAAAGCGGGAAAATCATTTGCTATATTATAACAAGAAAGTGTGAATTATGTGATGCTGGTTTGTAAATTGTATAGAACTGAGAAATTTATGTCAAATTCATTTTGGAGGATGACACGGAAAGACTTAAAAGTAATTTTGGCAGCATCAGTTGACATCAACTTTTGCTTTCGATTTTTCTTCTTTTAAGTGATTAGTTTTTCCATCCATGCTCAAAAGACTTGGCTAAGGTCTACCGCGTACCGTATGTCAGTCTCATGTAGGGATGGCAATAGATCGGATCGGGGATGGACACCCCAATACCCATTCCCGTATCTGTTTGAAATATGTATCTTTATCCCCGTATCCATTCCCATTTCTTAGTGAGCGGAGCGGATTCGGATAATCCTCGAATTGAGGTAGAGATATTCATCCCCGCTCCGTCTATATCCGTATCCAATTAAAAAAATGTAAATTTTTATAGTTTACAAGAGAAAAATTAAAATAACATGTGTAATAGTACATTTTATCATATTTAAAGGGAGAAACAAATACATCCAATAAATTTCAAATAAAATAATAATAATAACTTATATAATTAGAATTCATAATTACATAATAATTTATTATATTCTTACAATATTAAAATCTATAATGGATCCGGATGGGGATGGATCCCCGAACATAATTAAAATGGATATTATGATGACATCCATCTATGTTCCGTTCCCGAAATAATAGTATCCATCCCCTATTTTAAATGGACCGGATTCTTACGGATATCCATATCCGTGGATAATTTTGCCATCCATAGTCTCATGGAGAAATTAGTAAAATATTTTTCAGAAAACTGACCTTTGAGTATTCAATAGACCAAACTTTTTCTCTAGACCTTCAAATTGGGTTTTGTAGAATTCTGGAATAACTAGATATCCGTATCTTTCCAATGGTGTATTTCTCGTAAAACTCCATGATCGTTTGGATAGGTTTCGAAGTGTTCCAAGTGAACATTGAAACATTGGAAAAAAAAAAATAGGAGATCTCAGCCCTCACCACTCGAGCTGTGAGAACTGAGACTCACCGTTGGTAACGGTGAGGCTCCATTGCTTGAGGCTTGAGCGGTGGAAGGAGACTTCGTCGCTTCCAGCGGCATCGCCATCGCTCGGGCGGTTTTGGTCTGTAATCATGTGTAACCTTCCCAAATTATTTGTATTTTTTTAATAATTTCCATGGACTTTTTTAGTTTTTAAAAATTATTTTTAGTGATGAATTTTTTTTTTCTAAAAATTAATTTCAAATTGGAATCCATTAGTTCTAAAAATTGAGTTTTAGTGATGGATGCTACCTTTTCTATTCAATGTAATCAAATATTTATGATCCTTACACCTACACCACGATGTTGTGTGTTTGAATATCTCTCCCTCTGAAAACCCCAATTATTGTAATATTTTTTTAAGTAAATAAATAAATAAATCTTTATCCTATTTGCTTGTCAAATGGGTTTGGCAACTTACACCACATCTTGGAGGAGAAAATTCAGAGAAAGACCTGCATAGACTTGTTATTTTGGTTCCCTTGCTGACCTCAACGCTTTCGATTGTGGCTGAAAATACTTGCCTGCCATGTGAGTGTGGAAAATTAGGACATTGTGCACGAATAGCAAATTGTGTCGACTAGTAGTTAATTACTTAATTATCTCTGATTACAAACATAATATCACTATTTATTATGTTTAATTTATGAGTGGTGCTATTGGCACACCCCCTACTAATCTATTTATGCCCCATTTTTAAAAATTTTGATTTGATTAAATAAAGTTTAATGGTTTTGTTAATTTACTTTATTTATTTCCAAAACTATCATTTTTACTTATTTTTCAAACTTAATAAACCCCATCTCTAATCTCTCTCCAGATCTACAATAACACTGGTTACTTATTTCTGTTATGCATTACTTTTGCAACAGTAAAACACCAATGAATATATATATATATTTTTTGAAAATTAAAACTTTATTCAAAACCACCAAACGGAACAAACCGACCACAGCAAGAGGGAAAAGCAAAGCCCACAAGGAAACAGAAACAACAGCAGAAAGCACAGTACTATTTTATCTTGTATTTTTTTTTTCTTTTTCATGTGTATAGCTTTCAATCTTAAGAACCCATTACAGGAATCTAAACCTAGATTCCTTAGAGTAAAATTGAAAATTTGCATATTTTCAATGAATATTAGTACTTTTTTTTGTGTGTGAAAAGAATATCAATACTATTGAACAATTGTAAAGAACGTTGGGTGTTTTTTTTATAAGGAATGTGGGGGGTTTTATTAGATTTACTTTATAGAATCTTTTTTTCTTCTTAAATTGAATATCTCTTTTAGTAATTTTGATAAAGGAAAAATAATGATGCTAATTAATTAAAAAATTGGGGCATAAATAGTTCAGTAAGGGGTGTGTTTATAGCACCACTCTTAATTTATAAGTAAGAATTTAATTATTATCTAGAGAGAAAACCATAACTAGCCATCTAACTTATCATACTTTTGTTTTTAACCACTTTTGAATTTTTAATTGTTAATAACCACCTTTTTAAAAAAAATTCAGTTTAGTACCATAAATTACCAGAGTACCCCTGAAAATAGTGTTCTTTAAACCTCGAAACAAACTTGATATTACAATTCACTTCTCTAAGATTGAAGACCATAATTTTACAATTTCTGAGAAGAGATTGACTCAAAATAATTCACCACCATGACTTGTTTGTTTGTAATCCTTTAGTTGCTCAGGTTGAGTTGTTTGTTCAGAATGGTATGTCATGTAGACTCATTGGACTCGAACATTATGTCAAGCAGTGGAAATTTTTCAATGTGTTCGAATTCTATTCATATGCTTTCGACACTTCAGAGAGCATCGGATTTGCATTTCATTCACTTTCATTTTATGATTGACATTCATTTTAACATATAGCTTGCATTGATCATTCTATATCACTATATGTTTAAGTATGAGATTCAATGTCATCAAATCTTTATCCTACTTGCGTGTCAAATGGGTTTGGCCACTTACACCACCTCTTGGAGGAGAAAATTCAAAGAAAGACCTGCATAGACTTGGAATTCTGGCTCCCTCCTTTGTTGACCTCAACGCTTTCGATTGTGGCTGAAAATACTTGCCTGCCATGTGAGTGTGGAAAATTAGGACATTGTGCACGAATAGCAAATTGTGTCGACTAGTAGTTAATTACTTAATTATCTCTGATTACAAACATAATATCACTATTTATTATGTTTAATTTATGAGTGGTGCTATTGGCACACCCCCTACTAATCTATTTATGCCCCATTTTTAAAATTTTTGATTTGATTAAATAAAGTTTAATGGTTTTGTTAATTTACTTTATTTATTTCCAAAACTATCATTTTTACTTATTTTTCAAACTTAATAAACCCCATCTCTATCTCTCTCCAGATCTACAATAACACTGGTTACTTATTTCTGTTATGCATTACTTTTGCAACAGTGAATATATATATATATTTTTTGAAAATTAAAACTTTATTCAAAACCACCAAACGGAACAAACCGACCACAGCAAGAGGGAAAGCAAGCCCACAAGGAAACAGAAACAACAGCAGAAAGCACAGTACTATTTTATCTTGTATTTTTTTTTTTCTTTTTCATGTGTATAGCTTTCAATCTTAAGAACCCATTACAGGAATCTAAACCTAGATTCCTTAGAGTAAAATTGAAAATTTGCATATTTTCAATGAATATTAGTACTTTTTTTTTTTGTGAAAAGAATATCAATACTATTGAACAATTGTAAAGAACGTTGGGTGTTTTTTTTTATAAGGAATGTGGGGGGTTTTATTAGATTTACTTTATAGAATCTTTTTTTCTTCTTAAATTGAATGTCTCTTATAGTAATTTTGATAAAGGAAAAATAATGATGCTAATTAATTAAAAAATTGGGGCATAAATAGTTCAGTAGGGGGTGTGTTTATAGCACCACTCTTACTTTATAAGTAAGAATTTAATTATTATCTATACGTCATAATTCCATCAAGGGTAAGATATAGTTATGAAATGACAGAAACTCAATATTGAATATGAGCAATGGTCAAGAATTTCGTTTGTTTAACAGAGAATGAAGTAACTACTAGAAAGACAGAATGTAAATTCACTTCTCTAAGATTGAAGACCATAATTTTACAATTTCTGAGAAGAGATCGACTCAAAATAATTCACCACCATGACTATACAATTAATTAACAGTGGAAACTTGGAGATGTTTTATTGCAATATGAACTTTGACAGGATTGATGGCCATACCCTCCAGCTTCTTTACAAGACTACAATCTTACTCATCAATGGTCGATCTCTTCTTTTCAGTAACTATCCCATAAAGTGTTAGAACATCGCTCGCCTAAACTTGCTTATAAACACGATCAGGAAGTATATTTCATTAGTGTTCGATTCTTCGCCAGCAGTATCACGATAATTGCAAGTGATACTATTTAGTTTTTAGCTAACTGATTGATATTTCTCTTCATTTAACTAATCAATCATTAGACCAGACATTTTACTTCGATGACAAAAATATGAAATCAAACAAGTAGGCTTACAGTTTGTTCAGAGAATCAGACAAATAGTTACTTTGTTTAAATACATTTCACCTATCATTTAGATAAATGTAAGGTTTCCCCTGTTATGCAAACTATGCTGTTGATGATGATGACGCTATTTGGGAAAAATGTTGTGGTGATCTTGTTTGAGAAGCCAAAGAAGGTTTTGGGGGAACTTGTAGGCACTCTAATCCACCTTCCAACATCTCGACAACTCTAGTCATCGATGGCCTATCCGTTGGAATAGTTTGAATGCACCACAAGCTCACCAACACCATCTTCTTGGCAAGCTCCTTCCTCTTCAATGATAGCACCATGGAGTTCAAAATCATTGCCTGGTTCAAGCTGCTTATAAATCCAATTTGGAAAATATATTTCACTCGTATGAGACACTCTTACGTCAATGTTTTTTCTTCCACCGACCATTTCAAGAATCATCATTCCATAACTATATACATCGGACCTGTGAGAGACTTCTCCAAAGGTTCTACAGAATATTTCTGGTGCAATATACCCTATAGTTCCTCTCGCACCCAACATTGATATGATACTCTCTTTCTTTTTGCATAGTTTGGCAAGCCCAAAATCAGATATCTTTGGACAAAAGTCTTCGTCTAAAAGAATATTGTGAGGTTTTATGTCAAAATGCACGATCCTCGTGTTACATCCTCGGTGTAAATACTCTAATCCTCTAGCAATACCAACTGCAATTTGATACATTGTCTTCCATTCCAAACTAGATTTTGTAGTTGAAGATTCCTGATCATATATGAACTTATCAAGAGATCCATTAGGCATGAATTCATAGATTAGAGCTCTTTTATTCCTCTCATAACAAAAACCAAGAAGATTGACTATATTAACATGAGATGTTCTACTGATGCTAGCTACCTCATTGGTAAATTCCTCCCCATTTCCTTTGGACTCCTTCAAGAACTTCACTGCCACAAGACGACCATCAGGTAGCTTCCCTTTGTATACATCACCGTAGCCTCCTTGACCAAGTTTATTGCTGAATGAATTTGTCATCCTTTTAACATCAGAATAATTGTATCTTGTCGAAGCTAGAGATCCAAAATTTCTTACAAAGGCTTCCATGTTTTGGCAATTCTCTGTTTTGTTCTTCGAGAATTTAGCAAACATATGTAATATTAAACTTCTTCCTAGGCCTCTTATGAGAAAAATGGAGAGGATTATTATTATCCCAACCACACCAGCTGCAATGCCTGCATTCAAAGATAGAAGTAACCCAATATGAACAAAAAAGAATAACAATTTTGAAATTACTCGAGAGATTTAACTGTCAATGAGAAATACACGAGTTGACAGGTGAATGTATTACCCAGGGACAGGGTAAGCATCCTTCTTTTGCTGAATGATGATCCTGCAGAAAAACTAAAAGGATCAAAAATCTTAAATTGACAAGTGGTATAATCTGAAATTAAAAATGAAGTCCATTAGATTTCATATTAATTTGTATTCAATAATCTAAAAGCTACTTCTAACGGTTTATAAGAACTCCGCATATCTTCTCTAAAATGATAAGAACAGCGAAGAAAAACAAGATTAGAGGAAAAATACAGAGAGATTTGCTTTTAGTTTCTCACTATTGAATTAAAGATATTGACAAATTGAAGTGACTTCTAAAACTCAGTTAAATCACTTGTAAGCTAAAAACTTAATTTGTATAGTAATTAGCATTAACTGCCCTAAACACCATTCAATGTCTTATAAAGTAAATATTTTGCTCATCCAAGATTCCTAACCTTTCCCCATTGGCAGAGTTAATTTGTACAACAGTGACACCACAAACCGCATTCACTCGTATATTTAATGACTGTCACTGAAATGTTGTTCACCTAAACTAAGAAGGTTGACATCTAAAGCTACCAAACGAGCTTGAGGTGTTAACAGCAATCAGTTAAATATTTAGATTGTAAATTAAAACCTGAATAATTTATTGATTATTTTGTTGAATAAAAGGATAATATTAATATATTAAAACAATGGCTGTATCTATTAAAATTGATCTAAATTACTAAATTAGAGTTATTGACGATATTGCCAAACTACTCTCAATTCTCAAAGAAAGAAAAGGCATTGAGGGAAATATTATTAAGACACAAATTTTTTACAAAAAGGGAGTGGTTGAAGAAGAGGTCAAATGATACGAATAAGAAAAGAATAACAAGGGATCTGAACAAGCGCAAGTTTAATCGTTGGAATTTCTTCAAGTGTTAATTAGCTACCCACTTTCTAAAGAAAAAACAGTTTATACCATAAAGTAAATATTGTTTTCATCCAACTAAAACGGAACGTTTGAGCTTGAGGTGTTAACAGCAGCCAGTTAAATCTTTAGATTGTAAATTCATACCTGATCATTTTGCATAGCAATCAGTTGTGCTTATAAAATAAATTAGAGGTTTGCGTACCTGGACGACATGCACTGGTGGAGCCAAGATTTGGCTGATTTGGGCAGAAGCAGATTGTTTCCTTGCTATCAGGGTCCCGACCACAACTTCCTTAGAATTGTTGCAGTTCTCGCATGAGATGTCTCTAAGCTTCCATTTCCACTCAAATCCTTTGTCCAGGACTCGTCTCAATGACTCATCATCTCTTTTCCAATTAAGTGAATTCTTAGGAATAGGAAAAAAGACACTAGCATCACAATTCCCAGGATCATCATATCCTGCTTCTATGTAGCAAGGTATGGACTTTGGAGGTAGGCAATAATATATGAATGTAACATTCTCATACCCTTCTGAATAATCCAGTTTCTCACGGTTGATTGTGGTGTTATGAAATGCAGGTGAGCAGATTCTCTCCGGCTCCAAGTAGTACATTCTTTCAATCCTCAAAGTTTTGTCTACCGATTTGATTTCTAAAACCCGGTATTTGACACCTTTGATCATCATGGTAACAAAAGGATCTAGAAGACCCTCATCTTCGCAATTGAGCTTCAATTCAGGATGACCGCAATCCACCAGTTGCTGGGGTCCTCCCCAGAATGGATAACCGGCTGTGATGTTCCCACATTTGAATTCAATATTACAGGATTCGTACTTGTTGTAATTAGGATTGCTTGAAGATGACTGAATCTTTACAAAAATGACAAGTAAGAAACATACAAGAGAAAGAAAAGGAGAAGAAGAGAAGAGATGGGAATTCATTTCCGGTGAAACCAGAGTATACAGGGAAAATGAATTCTTCTGAGTGAAGTGGGTTTAGGTGGTGTTGGGAATATTATAGATTGATTAAAGTGTTAACATCAAAGTAATTGAGCATGGAAAATTCGAGGAAGATGATACAAAGACTTTGAATCTTTATGGCCGTTTAGTTGACGTCAAGACTGGTTTTTAACTACCAGGTAAATCAGATTCTACTTTTAACTCCAAAGCTCCCCTTAAAATATGGTCTCCCTAATTTATGACATAAAAATAATTTAAACTAATATGATGATTATTTTTTTTAAATGTATAAATCATTTCTAAAAAAAATAAAGTACTCTTTGAATCGTGTAACATTCTCATACCCATCTGAATAATCCAATATCTCATGGTTGATTGTGGTGTTATGAAATGCAAGTGAGCAGATTCCCTCCAAGTAGTCCATTCTTGCATTCCTCAGAGTTTTGTCTTTCCATTTTATATCTAAAACCCGGCATTTGACTTCATTGATCATCATGGTAGCTACATCACCCTCATCTTCGCAATTGAGCTTCAACTCAGGATGACCAGTACAGCCCCACGGTCGCAGTCCCTGGTGAGATTCTCCCCAGAAAGGATAAACGGCTTTGATGTTCCCGCATTGGAATTGAATATTACAGGATTCGTACAAGTAATTAGGATTGCTTGAAGATGACTGAATCACCCATATGAACCATAAAAGACAGAGAAGAGGAGAGGAAGATAAGAGATGGGAATTCATTTTCACATGGGAAATACCAAAATTAGTGAAGTGAGTATAGGTGTGTTAAGGGAAATTACAAGACAAAACTTACATATATTTTCTTATTAAAGAAAAATAAGGGGATGGACATAGAAAAACTTGTAATTAATATTGGATGTTTAATTGACCTCAAGTCTTGGTATTTTTCAATACGCGTTTTCATTTGTAGTACTAATAAATGATATTCCTCTATCATGTTCCGTGTGTCTCTTGGAAAATAATAAAGAACGCCGTTTATTACACGCAATATGTACAAACAGCAAATTTAATAACACTCATGTCATGTTGCTCGCCTTGAAAAGTAGGCATTTGAAAAGTAACAGAGAGAAAGAGAAATGATGCCAGAGAGTCAGTTTAAGCCAAATGAAGAATTGAAAGATATATACGATCGGTTGTTTCAAGGAAAAAAAATTAGAAATTAAGAAAGACACAAACCAAATTCACCGTGTGTTGCCCATCAACTCTGTGTTTATTAAATAATAAATTGGTTGAAACTAAATAATAAGATTGCATTTAGTCAAATTATGCAAGTATGGTTGTGGAGATGTTGGAAGGAAGAATGCTTCAAAATTCCACCAAATACCTTATACATCTAATCCAACCTGATTGCGAAAACGTTTTTCCGTAACATAAACTTGCATCAGAGGAGGAACACTGCATTGATATTTGAAATGCATCTAAAAATATAGTATACTCTATCTCTCCCTATAACTAAGGACACTTCTTTTTAAAAACTGTAAAATAAGTATTCTTAATTATCAACAGTATTTGACAGTTGAATTCCAAGGTATTTGTATGAATATGGAACTATATTATCAGTTTTGCCTCAATTATCTATATTGAAATCAAAGGCAGTCTTTGTAGTTCTCCTTTAAGCTTCAAGAAAGAATACACCAAATCATCACCATTCAAATTAAAGTATTCTAATGTGTACTAATAGACCCTTAATGTATCAATTCAATTTACCCTTGTGAAAAAATTCTAGACAAAGATGTTGATGTCGTGGAAGAATATAATTGAAACGATCTTGGGGAGGAATGCTGCAAGAAGGGCTTCGGTGGAACTTGCAAAGATTGAACGCTTCCTTCCAGCATCTCTAAAGCTTTACTCATTGCAGGTCGATCTGATGGATTTGTTTGTATGCACCACAAACTCACCAATATCATCTTCCTTGCTATCACTTCTTCCTCTTCATTAATTATCCCATCAACTATTAGATCATTGCTACCTTCAATTTGCTTATAGATCCATTCCGGAAAATATATCTCACTAGTGTTCGATTCATGATCCCCAACAGTTCTTTGTCTTGCCCCAACCATTTCAAGGACCATCATTCTGAAGCCATAAACATCAGATTTGTGAGAAACTCCTCCAAAGTTCCTACAGAATACCTCTGGAGCAGTATACCCAATAGTCCCTCTTGCGTCTAGCATCGAGATTATACTTTCTTTCTTCTTACATATTTTAGCAAGACCGAAGTCAGAAATTTTCGGACAAAAGTCTTCATCTAAAAGTACGTTGTGAGGTTTTATATCAAAATGCACAATCCTAATGTTGCAACCACGATGTAAGTTGTTGAGCTATGTGAAACTTTTCCAAATACTCCCTAGCTTATGGTTATGTTATGGTTATGTTAGTTTAGCTTAGTTTATGTTAGTTTAGTTACATTTGGATTATTTGTACTATTTAGTTTCTTTTTAAATTGCTTTAGACATGTTAGATTTACTTTTAGCTTTCTCAGATGTATTGGCGGCTGTGCCAGTTTCTTTTGTCTGTATGTCTGGTCTGGCAGTGCTAGTTCATTGTAGCACATCGTCCATTGGATGACAATGTGTCAGTGCGATCTAAAGGTTGCACTTGCCCTTGTATTTTGTATATATACTTTATGTCTATGTAATTTGAATACAATTTCAGAAAAATATTGAGTGCATTCTCTCTGGTTTTTCTTCTCTAAAAACTGAGAGTATGGTTTTCATGTTTATTGATGTTTATTGATGGCATGTATGGATGTTTAATGTCTTGATTTTCCAACAGTGGTATCAGAGCAGTGTTCTTGAGGGACTGTGAGATTTCGTTTTCAGTTTATTGAGTGCTTGTGGGGTTTTAAACACTAGAGAGTGAGTGTTAAACACCCATGAGTGTTGATATGGCTACTGGAAGCAGTGCTGCTCTTCATGTTCCTCAATTTTCTGGGGAAAACTACCAGATTTGGGTAGTAAAAATGAGGTCATATTTGAAGTCTTTTGGCTTATGGGAGTATGTAGCAGAGGACAAGCAAGTTCCTGCACTGAGAGCTAATCCAACAATAGCTCAAATTAAACAACATGAGGAGGAGAAAATGAAGAGAGACAAAGCTATCACTTGTCTACACTCTGCTTTGACAGACTCTGTCTTCACTACCATCATGCACCTGGAAACAGCAAAAGAGATATGGGATGAGCTGAAGGAAAGGTATGAAGGTAGTGAAAGGGTTAAAAATGTCAAGATGTTAACTCTCAAAAGAGAGTTTGAAATGTTGAAGATGAAAGAGAGTGAATCTGTCAAAGATTACTCTTCTAAGCTGTCAGATTTGGTGAACCAGATGAGGCTATATGGTGAGACAGTGGAGGATTATAAGGTTGTGGAGAAGATGTTGATCAGCTTGCCGAAGAAATTTGAAGCTAAAGTTGCAGCTATTGAGGAGTCTTGTGACTTGAAAAAGCTGACCATTTCAGAGATGATCAACAAGCTACAGGCTCAAGAGCAAAGGATGTCTATGAGAAGCAATGATGCAACTGAAGGTGTTTTCCAAGCAAGACACAAAGGGAAGCAGCCTGTCAAAAGAGACTAACAAAAGCAAAACTTTGACAGGAAAAATGGTGATCAAAAGGGAAAAGGAAAGATAGATGGGGGCTCATCAGAAACTGCAGGAAAGAGCAAATTTCCTCCTTGTTCAATCTGCAAGAGACCAAATCACCTGTCAAAGGATTGTTGGTACAAAGGCAAGCAACAAATCCAGTGCCATTTTTGCAAAAAATGGGGTCACATAGAGAAGTTCTGTAGATCAAAACCACAACATGCTCAGCAAGCTAACTTCACTGATGAACAACCCGAAGCTGAAGATCACATGTTCATGGCTTCTCAAGAATGTTGTTCAGCTTCAAAAGATGTATGGTATGTTGATAGTGGTTGCACAAGCCACATGGTAAAAGACTCAAGCCTCTTCACTTCACTAGACAGCAATGACAGAACCAATGTTAAGCTTGGAAATGGAGAAATGGTTCAAGCTACAGGAAAAGGTACTGTCTCTGTGCAAACTAGCAAAGGTCTAAAATTAATTCATGATGTATTGTTAATTCCTGATTTGGATCAGAATTTGCTAAGTGTTGCACAATTATTGAAGAAAGGTTATTCATGCTTATTTAAGGACAATTACTGCACTATTGTTGATTCATGTGGTGTAGAAGTTGTTAAAGTAGGAATACATGATAATAGTTTTCCATTGAACTTAGAACAAGTGAATCACTCAGCATTTGTGTCTAAGCTTGATGATTCTGCATTATGGCATAAAAGATACGGTCACTTCAATATGGATGTATTGAAGTATTTGCAAGAACATGATATGGTCAGGGATATGCAAGCAATAAGTCACACTTCTGATGACTTGTGTGATGCTTGTCAATTGGGAAAAATGCACAGGAAGCCTTTTTCATCAGAAAATGTTACGAGGGCAAAGAACAAGTTGGAGCTTGTTCATACTGATTTATGTGGCCCTATGAGTGTTCCCACTTATAGCCAGAACAAGTATTTTCTCTTGTTTATTGATGACTTGACAAGAATGCATGGGTGTACTTTCTGTCAAGTAAAGCTCAAACTTTCAGTGTTTTTAAGAAGTTTAGAGCTATGGTAGAGTCTGAGAGTGGCTGCAAGATTAAGAAGCTACGGTCAGATAATGGTAAGGAGTATACCTCCAATGAATTTAATATGTTCTGTGAAGATATGGGAATCACACATCAGTTGACAGTCAGCTATACGCCTCAGCAGAATGGTGTCTCTGAGAAGAAGAATAGGACTGTTATGGAAATGGCTAGATGTTTGATGGCTGAAAAGAAGTTACCGAAGAATTTCTGGGCTGAAGCAGTGTACACAGCTGTGTATCTCTTGAATAAGCTTCCAACTAGAGCTGTTCAAGGGAAAACACCAATTGAAGCTTGGTCAGGAGTGAAGCCCTCTGCCAAACATTTAAAAGTCTTTGGATCAATCTGCTATAGTCATGTTGCAGATGCAAAGAGATCCAAATTGGATGACAAAGCTGAAATGGGAATCTTTTTGGGTTATGTAGTAAACTCAAAAGGTTACAGGGTGTTCAATTTGCAGGCAAAGAAGCTTATCATCAGCAGAGATATTCAAGTTGATGAAGATGCTTATTGGGATTGGGAGAATGATCAGATTCAGAGGAGTGTAAAGTCATCACAGTTGACAGACATTCCAACTACAATTGAGGAGGAAGAGTCTATGACAGAATCTGATTCTCCAGTGCTGAAGACTAAGTCTTTGGCTGAAATTTATGAGAGATGTAACTTTGCTGTGAATGAACCCTCTAGCTTTGAAGAAGCATCATTGAAGGTTGAATGTAATGATGCAATGAAGGAGGAGCTGGCAATGATCAACAAAAATGGCACATGGGAACTCACTTCAAGGCTTGAAGACAGAAAAGTGATTGGTGTTAAGTGGGTTTACAGGATAAAGTTGAATCCTGATGGTTCCATTCACAAGCACAAGGCTACACTTGTAGTGAAGGGATATTCTCAAATGGCAGGAGTTGACTATGGTGATACCTTCGCAGCAGTTGCAAGGCATGAAACAATTCGGTTGCTTGTTGCTTTAGCAGCTAATTGTGGTTGGAAACTTTTCCATCTGGATGTAAAGTCAGCTTTCTTGAATGGAATTTTAGAAGAAGAAATTTATGTTGAGCAACCAATTGGTTTCTTGGTTGCTGGCCATGAAGACAAGGTTTACAAGCTTTATAAAGCCTTGTATGGATTGAAACAGGCTCCAAGAGCCTGGTATAGTAGAATTGATGCTCATTTCCTTCAAGATGGATTCAGGAGGAGCCAAAATGAGCCTACTCTTTATGTGAAAGCTTGTGGCAATGGGAAGAAGCTTATAGTTTCTTTGTATGTTGATGATTTGTTGGTAACTGGTAATGATGTTCAAGAAATTAACAAGTTCAAGCACAGCATGCTGCAAGTTGTTGAGATGACAGATCTTGGCATGATGAAATATTTTCTTGGAATGGAAGTGAACCAGTCCAGTGATGGAATTTTCCTTTCACAAAGGAAATATGGTATGGATTTGCTAAGGAAATTCAAGATGGAGAGTTGCAATCCAGTAGCAACTTCATTGGCAGTAAATGAGAAGCTTTCAAAGGCTGATGGGGATGCAAAAGCTGATGTAACTCAATTCAGAAGTTTGGTTGGCAGCCTTCTTTACTTGACTGCAACCAGACCAGATATAATGTTCTCAGCTAGCTTACTTTCAAGATTCATGCATTCACCAAGTTTGACACATTTTGGTGTTTGTAAAAGAGTCTTGAGGTATCTAAAAGGTACCATTGATTATGGAATATGGTATGGCAGTAGAAATGGAAGGCTGGAAGGGTTTGTTGACAGTGATTGGGCAAGTTCTGTGGATGACTCCAAGAGCACAACCGGTTATGTTTTTTCACTTGGAAGTGGTGTGTTTTCTTGGAATTCAAAGAAGCAAGAGGTGGTGGCTCAATCCTCAGCAGAAGCAGAGTATGTTGCTGCAGCAGCTGCCACAAATCAAGCCATATGGGTTAGAAAGGTCCTCACAGACCTGAATCATGTGCAAGAAGAACCTACTGTAATATGGTGTGACAATATGTCAACAATTTCAATGGCCAAGAATCCTGTCCAGCATGGGAGAACAAAGCATATCAATGTCAAGTTCCATGCCATTAGAGAAGCTGAGAAAAATGGTGATGTTCAGCTGATGCACTGCAGGTCTGAAGAGCAATTGGCAGACATACTCACAAAGGCATTAGCTGGTAACAAGTTTAATTTTCTAAGAAGCAAGCTTGGAGTCTTTAAGAAAAGTTTCAAGGAGGAGTATTGAGCTATGTGAAACTTTTCCGAATACTCCCTAGCTTATGGTTATGTTATGGTTATGTTAGTTTAGCTTAGTTTATGTTAGTTTAGTTACATTTGGATTATTTGTACTATTTAGTTTCTTTTTAAATTGCTTTAGACATGTTAGATTTACTTTTAGCTTTCTCAGATGTATTGGCGGCTGTGCCAGTTTCTTTTGTCTGTATGTCTGTGATAACTCTTATTTCTACACGTTGTGTAGCCCCTTACTTTTATCTTTTATGCTTGTTTTCCGGGTAAAACCGGGTATTTAATGTTTTAAATAAGTGTTTCAGAATTTTTTCCAGAAGAGGGGCTAAAGTGCAAAAATGGTGAAATATTGGGGCAAAAGTGCAATTTTCAAAAGTTGGTTCTGCACCCTTGTTTTGCGTTAAGGGGCCGCAGAAAAGGGCGCAAAAAGGGACCAGAACTTCATTTTTTTGTAATTCTGCGGTCCATGCCCGCAGAATAGGGCGCAAAAGTCAAGGCGGAAAATTTGATGAAAGTTTCCTGCAGATTACTCATCTTGCGGGGCCCATATCTCTCCCCTCCGATCGAACTGGGTTTCGTGCTACATATGGTTGGAAAGATCCAGAAGTCTTCTTTCCAACGGTTCTTCAAGAACGCGATTCCAATATTTGTGGAGAAAGTTATGCCCGTTTCCGTAACGGTGCGCGCTGCTGGAAGCTCACCCGCGAGACCCCCCCAAAAATCTGCCACTTAAGGGCATTTTCGTCTTTTCCCCTCAATTCTGACCTAAACCCTTCTTCCCACTATATATACCCCCTCTTCTCTTCAGTTTACACAGACCCCCTTCACTCCCTCTCTCTCTCCTCCGCCCAACTCTCTCTCTCTTCCATCTTCTTCATCCTTCTTCATCTTCTTCACATAATAAGGAGAGTTTCAAGCTCCCATGGAGGATTTTCCTCCATGGGAGCTCACCATACATATCCACCACCCTTTTTACACTACATCCACCCATCTAGGAGTAGATTACAAGAAGAATGGAGTGGTCTTTGGACCAAAAACGAGCTAGGAAATCAAGGAGAGCTTGGAGGAGTTGTCTTCAAGGGTTGTCTCCTTTAAACTCATTTCTTTTTGTATTTCTTGTTTTCTTGGATGTAATCACCAATTTGGGAATTTTGTAAACCTACACTTGTGCAATATATGTATGAATGTTTCTTAAATTCTTTGGGTTTTGTTTTGCTCTTTGCTAAATCTATAATTGTCTCTCTTATTGTGATACTCATGTGTGTGGAGGTCCGAAATTGACATGTATGCATGATTGGGATTAGGAGTAGAGTAATTTAAATTAGGAGTAGAGTAATTTAGTATCCCATAATTGTTTGTATGTTGATGGGGGAACCAAAATTACTATGTTTAAAATGATTTGAGTGTTTGAGTATTAGCTCCAAAGAGTGGGAAAAGCTTGGTTGATTATGCATTCATATGCTAGATTAGGCTTGGGTTCCATATTCTTGTGCTTAATGGGTCTTTTTATCAAGACACAATTGCTCATCCCATGGCTTGGGTTTGGGTGATGAATTGATTTTGTTGAATGCCTTAATCAAGAGAATGAACCCTTAACTTGAATTGAATGTTCTTAATGATAACAATCAACTATTTGCACATTGTTGTTTGGTGAGCTTGTCCCATATTTAGCCATCCATCTTAGGGAGATTTGAGAGATAAGGAGAGAGCTTTCTCTATGAGAGAGTTGAGCATGCATGAGATTGGAGAACGCCGTAGTCATCCAGTGGTAAGGACATCTCGGATTGACACCCGAGAAGACCCGGTGTTCGATTCCCGGTTACGGATGAGGGGTCTCCTTTCTATCCATTTTGTATTTCTTTCTTTGTATTTTTTTCTCTCCTTCGATGTGTACTTTCATTCATTAGGGAATTGATATAAACCTAGCATTGTTGCCTTTTTTGTTACATATGCTTGTTGATGGTTGAGTGGTCCTTTGAAGTGCTTAAAGCTTTCAAGTGGTTAGCCACCATTTGAATGAACTTAGGTTGTTGTGTGAAGGACCGAGAGGTGAAGCACTCAACGTGCACTAGTAGATTGGCCACTACATGTAGAGTCAGCGCGCGGTTTTGCATGTATTGTCGCTATGTGTGTCTCATAGTTCTTAAGGAACTCGAGTGCAGTTCGGGCAACCATCGAGAGATAGGTTGTTGGTGCATGTCGGTATAGCCGTTGTTGCTGGAGTGAGGACAATTGGCGAGGATTAAGTGAGCACGGCATTCAACATTGACTATGCATGTTTGTATGAAATTGTGTGATTGTTATGGTGGAGTCATTTACTTAGTGTAACCATTTATATGCCACATCTCTCACATCCATTCTACCTCTGTAAATACTTTTGTACATAATTTATGTTTTATTGCAATATTTACATTTAATGCACACACACACACCTCAATTCGTATTTTCCAAATAAGCTAAGCTAGTGACAGTTGATGGATTCCACCTCCCTGCGGAACGATACCCTTGCTTGCACGCTATACTAGTCTCTTGACTCGTGCACTTGCGAGGTTGAATGTAAAATTCAAATCTTTTGATACACCTCAACGACGTGTCATCAGTCTGGTCTGGCAGTGCTAGTTCATTGTAGCACATCGTCCATTGGATGACAATGTGTCAGTGCGATCTAAAGGTTGCACTTGCCCTTGTATTTTGTATATATACTTTATGTCTGTGTAATTTGAATACAATTTCAGAAAAATATTGAGTGCATTCTCTCTGGTTTTTCTTCTCTAAAAACTGAGAGTATGGTTTTCATGTTTATGGATGTTTATTGATGTTTATTGATGGTATGTATGGATGTTTAATGTCCTGATTTTCCAATATAAGTACTCTAGTCCTCGAGCAACCCCAATCACAATCTGGTTCAATGTTTTCCATTCCAGATGGAGATTAGTATTCAAAGATCCTTGATTTATGAACTTATCAAGAGATCCATTGGGCATGAACTCGTAGATTAGAGCTCTTCTAGTTCCCTCATAACAAAATCCCAAAAGACCGATTATATTAACATGGGAAGTTCTACTAATGCAAGCAACTTCGTTGATGAACTCTTCTCCATTCCCCTTGGACTTGCTCAAAACTTTTATGGCCACAATACTTCCATCATTTAGCTTTCCTCTGTACACAACTCCGTATCCCCCTTGTCCTAATTTAACAGCAAATGAGTTGGTCATTTTCTTGATATTAGAATAGTTGTAACGCTTGGGAGCTAAAGATCCATAAGTTTTTACTAATGCCTCAACATCTTGATCATTCAACGTTTGTTCTTGCCAAAAGAACATTAGTTTGCATGACAAACAATTTTTCATACACATACAAGTCACCAGCACAAAGACTACCACAACAATAATCCCAGCAACAGCAGATCCGGCTGCTATGCCACCCACTAACAAAGATGAAAAAATTGGATGCTTCAGATTTTCTTTTCTACAATATTAGTAATGTTATTGGATTTATTTGTAATGAAACTGGCTGGGATCTTACCTACACCATGTGATAATTTTCCTTTCCCTACAAAAAATCATGAGACCAAGATAAATGTCAGTCAAGTGTAGAATGTCACTTTTCTTTTTCAGATATAATATTTTTAGATTGAACAGAATGATGATTCCAATTAGTAGAGAATAGATATGTTCCTTAATACTCATATATGCATTAGCCATAATGTTACACTTCCAAACACTCTTAAATGAAAACTTTATCTTAAATGATGAGACAGTTGATTATAAATTTTACTTAGATAATGAGATAACATGATGGCCATTATGGTAGGAGAGAAGCTTTTGTGGCGTCGCCGTTCGTACTTTCCACTCATATCATATCATAACATGTGGTAGAAGTTTAAATGTGATTATTTATTTATCCCACGTAATATGATGAGTGAGAAACGCAATGTACACAGGGCACATCAAAACCTTTCTCTAAACTATGCATAAAAATCAGTTATGTCAAAATATCAATGAAGGTCACTAAAACTGTGACCAAAACAGGCAGTTAGAAAACTGGTTGGGAACCGATTTGAACATGGTTCGGTTACGGTTAAGCTTCAAAAAAAACCGTTGGTTTACATTTATTAAATAAAATAAAATAAAAACACCCAATCAGCTACTGCCACATGGCAAAAAATTTGAAAAAAAAAAAAAAAGAAACCGTTACCAAACCGCCTAACCGGTGTTTAAAAACCGAAAACCAAACTGGCTAGATCGATTTCGGTTACGATTTAGGCTTCCCATGGAACCGGAACCGGAACCGGCGGTTTCTAACCAAAACCGAACTGTAGGCACCACTATTCCTAACCCTGACATCATTGCAAAGTGTCAGAGTTTGTGCCACAGCGGACACCACACACCGCGTTGGAGTCTGGAGTCTAATTTTGTAATGCCAATGCAATGACCCTGTCTCACTTGATCACTAGTATATTTAATGAGTCTCACTAAAATATTGTTTGTTGGATTTGGTTGGATTTTTGAAATTATGGTGTATTCAACTAAGATTTGATTGGATTTGTTTGAAATCCAATAAAGTCTGGGGTATTCAATCCAGATTTAGTTGGATTTCAAACAAATCCAATGAAATCTGGGTGTATTCAAAATCCCATGGATTTGGATGGATTTGTTTAAGTGATGGATTTGGTTGGATTTGAAATGGAAAAATATAAATCAGAAATCTTGCCATTTATGCAAGGATTTGGATGGATTTGCTCTGAATCCAATTTTACTCCTCCTACCACCCCCCAAAATCCAGCCACCACCATACAACAACCCAGACTAATCCAACCACCACCATCACCACCACCCCAAAATCCGGCCACCACCCACCAAGAAACAAGAAATTGATTATGAACTTACTAAAGGCTCAGCTGTTGTATGAAGCCAATGAAGTTGTTAAGAAACAAGAAATTGAGCTTCAAAACCTTCGAAAAGCCACTCGAGAGAAAGAAGAGAAGCTAGAAACATCTCTGACAATTAGGAGCTAGACATGAAGAGAAGAAACAATCATACCTTTTGAGGGCAAATCAAAGATAGAAGAAGAAGATTTGGGGTTTTGGTTGTCGAAGAAGAAGAAGTTAGGGATTTCGATATGAAGAATTTGGGTATTTTTTGTCTATAAAACTTGAAACAGTGTCGTATTGAAGCTCTCTGTTGGGTTGGGTCATCAGCAAACTTGGGCCAATGGGAAATCCAAATCCATTTTAAGACAAATCCATCCATTTTAAACTTCAATTATTTATTTTTATTTTAAAACAAATCCATCCAAATCCATCCAATTCTACATAACGAAATCCAACGAACTTTTTACACAATTCCTACAAAATCTAATGAAATCTGTGAGATATGTGAATTCCATCGAAATCCATCACTTAAAACAAATCCATCAAACTTCAATAAAATTTGGGTTGAATACACCCCCCTAATAAGTTTGACATCTAAAGCGATGGCCCAACTGATTCTAAAACGGAACGAGCTTGAGGTGATAACAGCAACCGGTTAAATGGTCAACCAGTTAAATATTGTTTTGTGAACCTGGTCAAAGTCAACAAAAGGCATCCACTTTTCAATCTCCTATTTCAAAAAAAATAAAAGGTCAAATAATTAGGTGTCCATCTGTGGAGGGTCATATAAAGATGCAATACAAATTAGATTGGTTAAGGTGCGCTCATGATCAGACGGCCTAAATTATACCTGGCTTGGTTGAACACTTGATCAGTGTTCAATTTCCATTTGAACTTTTGAAGGAATTTTGATTGCTTATTAGCGGGAAGATAAAATTGATTTATGAAAATCATTTAAAGAAAACTAAAAACAGCTCTCCTAAAGAAACGCGTATATGAGACTATATGTTATTGTTTCAAGTCACGGTGTTAGCTAGATGAGTTGAAGTGTCCTCATTGACTTGTTCTTTGAATAAATTGCGTGTTAAAGGGTACCAAATAACTGAATAAGTCATCACGGTCGCAGTCCCTGGGGAGATTCTTGTTCCTCCCATAGCCGGCTGTGATGTTCCCGCATTTGAATTCAATATTACAGAATTCGTACATGTAATTAGGATTGCTTGAAGATGACTGAATCTTGACAAAAATCACCCATATGAAACATACAAGAGAAAGAAAAGGAGAAGAAGAGAAGAGATGGGAATTCATTTCCGGTGAAACCAGAGTACAGGGAAAACGAGTTCTGAGTGAAGTGGGTTTAGTTGGTGTTGGGAATATTATAGATTCATTAAAGTGTTAACATCACAGTTACGAGCATGGAAAATTCAAGGAAGATGATACAAAAGACTTTGAATCTTTATGGCTGTTTAGTTGATGTCAAGACTTGTTGTTAACGTGTTTCCTTTATTTCCATGCTTGACAATTGACATTTGTTGCAAAAGGAACAGTGCTCTACCATTTCAATCTTTTAACTACCAGGTAAATCAGATTCTACGTTTAACTCCAATACTCCCCTTAAAATATGCTCTCCCTAATTCATTACATAAAAATTATTTAAACTAATATGATGATTTTTTGTTTTATTATTATTGTATAAAATTGTCTATTAATCATTTCTAAAAAAAGTGCTCTTAATGCTAAACAGATTGTTTCATTGATAACAGGGTCCCAACCACAACTTCCCTTAGAATTGGTGCAGTTCTCGCATGAGATGCCTCTATGCTTCTTCCATTTCAACTCAAATCCTTGGTTAAGGACTTGTCTCGAAAACGAATAACCATCAAAATTAAGTGAATTCTTAGGAACAGGAAAAAAGACACTGGCATCGCACATCCCAGGACCATGATCTCTTGCTTTCATGGACCAATTCTTATGTTCGACAGTACCTTTACTATATTGCAAGGTAAGACCTGTAGAGGAGATGGTGGGAAGTCGTATAGGAATGTAACATTCTCGTACGTCCCATCTGAATAATCGAAAAGTTCACAGTTGACGGTGGTGTTTGGAAATGCAGGTGAGCAGATTCCCACCAAGTAGTCCATTCTTGCAATCCACAGAGTTTGGTCTTTCAATTTGATATCTAAAACCCGGTATTTGACTTCATTGATCATCATGGTAGCTAGCTAGATGACCCTCATCTTCGCAATTGAGGAATAACTCAGGATGACCACAACCCCATGGTCGCTGTCCCTGGTGAGATTCTCCCTAGAAAGGATAACCGGCTTTGATGTTCCCGCATTGGAATTGAATATTACAGGATTCGTTCAAGTAATTAGGATTGCTTGAAGATGACTGAATTACCCATATGAACCATACAAGACAGAGAAGAGGAGAGGAAGAGAAGAGATGAGAATTCATTTTCACATGGGAAATACCAAATTTAGTGAAGTAAGTATAGGTGTGTTAAAAGAAAATACAAGACAAAACTTACATATATTTTCTTAGGGGATGGACATAGAAAGACTTGTAATTAAAATTGGATGTTTAGTTGACCTCAAGTCGTGGTTTTACTCTAGTATTTTTCAATAGCGTTTTCATTTGTACCGGTAATGATAATGATATTCCTCTATTGTGTACGTGAGCGTCTCTTGGAAAATAAGGAAAGCCGTTTATTAGACGCAATATGTACAAAGAGAAAATTAATATCCGTCAAACTAACACTCATGTTGTGTTACTGGCCTTGAAAAGTAAGCATTTGAAAAGTAAAAGAGAGAAAGATAAAGGAAGCCAAATGAAGAATTGAAAGATATATATGATGGTTGTTTCAAGCAGAATAACGAGAAATTAAGAAAAACACAACCAAATTCACCGTGTGTTGCCCATCAACTTTGTGCTTATTAAATAATAAATTGGTTGAAACTAAATAATAAGATTGCATTAGTCAAATTATGCAGCTATGGTTGTGGTCCACATATTCATAAACTTGCATCAGAGGAGGAACCCTGCATGGATATTTGAAATGCATCTAAGAATATATAGTATATATACTCTACCTCTCCCTATAACTAAGGACACTTGTTTTTTAAAACTGTAAAATAAGTAATTAAAATTTGTTGTAGATGATGCTCAATTCAATTATACATTAATAAACCATTTGAGCATGCAATTTTTGGAGTTAAACTTGTTGGATGCATAAGCAGAGATATTAAAAGAGCTACATAGTTATGTCCGATGAACTAGTGACTCCACTTTCACAGAGTAAACGTAGACCTTGTCATTATACAACTCTTTCTTTTCACGTCCACCATCGTCAGTAATTTCAGAGATTCATCAAAATAAGTTTAAAACTTTTTAAATATTCTTAATTATCCACAGTATTTGACAGTTGAATTCCAAGGTATTTGTATGAATATGGAACTATTGTCAGTTTTGCATCAATTATCTATATTGATCGAAATCAAAGGCAGTCTTAGCAGTTCTCCTTTAAGCTTCAAGAATGAATACACCAAATCATCACCATTCAAATTAAAGTAATCTATCACAATGA
Source organism: Acer yangbiense (assembly GCA_008009225.1). Taxonomy (NCBI): domain Eukaryota; kingdom Viridiplantae; phylum Streptophyta; class Magnoliopsida; order Sapindales; family Sapindaceae; genus Acer; species Acer yangbiense. The sequence goes on along the minus strand of VAHF01000061.1, from coordinate 96,795 downwards.
TCATTAATGTGTACTAATAGACCCTTAATGTATCAATTCAATTTACCCTTGTTGTGAGGAAATTCTAGACAAAGATGTTGATGTCGTAAAAGAATATAATTGAAATGCTGCATTGGGATCTAAAAATGGCGGGCTGAAGATTTTCAAAGAAAAGCTTCTGGACTGGGAAAAAAGCAACTTGGATTGAAGTTGCATTGCAGCCAAGAAAAGTATTGGTATACAAGTCTAAGAATAGTTTGTCAATTCACTTGATGAATAGGCTAAGATTGTATTATTGTAAACTTTGTTTCGGGTATAATTAAGTGAATGAAATCAAATATACAGCATCATAAAAAGGTAGTAGAACAGTTCATGATTGACTCCCACATCAGACCATAAATGGCCTTGATCGAGTTTAATAAAAATTATTAGTCATAAGTCATATAAATAGTTATATATATATAACAAATTATATTAATTATACATCAATTTGACATGTGGTGATGTGAAGAAAGAGTCATCAAAGAGTTAGTAAACTGCTTTTATATTCAAAATATAAACCTGTCTGTCAATCTTTTTCAAAGAATAATGTATAGTCAGAGTTTTGAATAATCAATATTGGACAAATTCACTTTAGATCCATTTACTCTCCACAGTCCATACTTGGGTTGAATAATCAATAAGCATGTACAGTTGTTTTATATCAAATAACTGTACATGCTTGGGCTTGGTATATGGACTTGGGTTTGGCCTTACTTGGGTGTACAAATGGGTCTCCAACCCAAAACCCAAATATGCCAACAGAGGACATGCCCCAATTGTACCATTCGAACCAAGCTCAGGACCACAACTTTGCTCAAGCTTGGTGCAACCGTGCAATCCACACATGGTACGCCTCCAAACTTCCATTTCTACACAAACCCTCTTTTAGGAATTTTTCCATATCAAACAGATTATCCATGGTTGTCCAATTTAATTTCCTAGGAAAAGGAATGACGACACTAACATTATATGCTCCAGGACAATTAGCTCCCGCTAGTATGGACCAGTCCTTATATTTGACATTGTTACTACTAAGGCAATTAAAGTTTACAACAAGACCTGGAGTTGGTTTTGGACAATCATATAGGAATGTCATATTCTCATGCCCATCAGAGTAATAGAATATCTCAGAGTTGATGGTAGTCTTAGGAAATTCATGAGAGAAGATTCCATTCTGGTAGTCCTTTCGTGCAATCATGATAGTTCGAGCTACCGGGTTGGTATCTAAAACTCAGTAATATACACCATTGATCTCCATGGAAGACAGATGACCATCAACATCATTGCAATGGAGCTTTAACTCTTGATGAGCAGCACAATGATGTGGTCGTGGTTCTCCCCAAAAGAGATAACCAGCTGCATGTGATGTTCCTACAACGGAACATAACATCACAGGATTGGGACATGACAAGATCATCATCGCTTAAAGATGATTGAATCTTGACAAGAATTACCAATATGAAACATAGAAAAGAAAGAAAAGGTGAGGAAAATAAGAGCTGGGAATTAATTTCCGGTGAAATTAGAGTTCACAGAGGAAATAATTATGAGTAAACTGAGTATATCTATATTACAAAAATATAAAAGAGACTTGGCCTTATATACCTTCTATTTTTCTACAAACGTATTGATCAATGATATAGAAAATAACAAGGAAGATGTTTCTCATGAAGAGATATACAAAGAGCAAAATCAATTGTGGTCAAGTAGTATGTATAGAAGAATATAGGGTTTGGTGAAATATTTGCACCCCTTTTCATTGATTTGTGAACAGTATATATACATCAGAGATAGGAGTCCTACCCGCCTAAGCAACACTAGGAGATAGAATCTTTCATGTACAAGGAATGTAATTTAAAATAGGAAAACTACTTACAACAATATTTACAGAGTTATATTTTAACTAGAACACTTGTCATCTAACATGCCCCCTCAAGATAGGCCACGGCTAGAGAGGCCAATGTTGAACTTCAGCGGATGAAATGTGGCACGAGGGAGTGGCTTTGTGAGTGCATCCGCAAGCTGATCTTTAGAGGACACATGAGCCACCCGTAACGCACCAGATTGGACTTGGTCCCTGATGAAGTGAAAGTCTATAGCAACGTGCTTCATTCGGGAATGAAAGATAGGATTTGAGCACAACTGAGTTGCACCTACATTATCACAGAAAATGACTGGGACTGTCGGCAATGTGAGACCAAGATCAGTAAGAAGAAAACACACCCAGTTGAGTTCGGCAGCAGTGGAGGCAACCGTGCGATACTCAGCCTCTGTGGATGAGCGAGCAATGGTATTTTGTTTCTTTGAGCTCCAAGAGATGGGGTTGCGACCGAGATACACAATATAGGCACTTGTGGAGGAATAGTCATCTTTGTTTCTAGCCCAATCGGCATCCGAGAAGGCATGAAGCGTGACCGGAGAGTCACGATACAGAAGAATACCTTCATCCAAGGTACCACAGAGATACCGCAGCACCCGTTTTACAAGATCCCAATGGTCAGTTGTCGGTTGATGCATGAATTGGGACAGTTTGTTGACCGCAAAGGAAATGTCTGGACCCGTGAGTGATAAGTATTGAAGGCTACCGACTACATTACGATATGGTGTGGGATCGCCAAGAGGAGTGCCCGAGTGAAGGCTAAGAGAAAGGCTTGTCGGTAGTAGGGTCTGAACAGGATTTGCATTTGTCATGTTGGTGCGAGTGAGGAGATCCAGGATGTATCGCTTCTGAGATAGCAGTATGCCGTGTTTGTGAGGAACTACCTCCACGCCAAGGAAATATGAGAGGTCACCTAGATCTTTTAGGGAAAACCTCTGAGCAAGCATGGCGACAATCCGTTCAACCTGAGTTGCATTGTTACATGTAAGAATAATATCATCAACATAAATGAGAAGATATAAGAGAGTACCACCGGTTTGGAGTATGAATAGCGAACTGTTAGCATGAGAGTTCTTGAATCCAGACGCGAGAAGAAATTGACGCAGTTCGTGGTACCATGCATGCGGAGCTTGCTTAAGGCCATAAATTGTTTTACGCAGTTTGCAAACATGCGTAGGATGATCTGAGTCAGTGAAGCCTGGAGGCTATGCCATGTACACTGTTTCAACAAGCCGGCCTTGCAGGAAAGCATTGTTGATGTCAAGTTGGCGTAAGGGCCAGCTATGATTGGTGGCTATGCCGAGGACAAGTCGGACCGTAGTAGGTTTGATAACTGGACTGAATGTTTCGAAGTAGTCTACCCCTGGCCTTTGATGGAAGCCTTTTGCAACTAGGCGAGCCTTATACCTGTCAATTGAACCATCAGATTTTCGCTCAATTCGAAAAATCCACTTGTAGCCAACGATGTTGGTGGACATGTCCGGCTAGACCAGCTCCCAAGTACCATTCTTGATGAGTGCATCACATTCCTCTGACATGGCTTTACGCCAATTGGGGTCCTTCAATGCCTGTGTGACTGTTGTTGGTTCGGAGTTAGTGGAGGAGTGTAGGTGTGTGTGGAGATTGAGTTTTTGGACAGGCTTGTGAATGTTATTTTTTGCTCGGGTGATCATGTGATGCCTGGTCGATGTAGCTGGAGCTGAGGACGAGGAGGACTGCTGCTGCGAAGAGACCGAGGGTGGTGTTGGGGTCATTTTCGGCGCTTCACCTTCAGCACATGAGGGACTAGCTGCGGCACTGATGTGGGCGAGATCGACTGGTAGAGCAGCTGCCGCAGATGGTGAATCTGATGTAATGATTGCTGGCGGAGAGATATCGACTTGTAGAGATGCGGTGGAGTCAATGTACGGTGGCAATTCTGGTGAGGGCACAGTAGGTGAATGAGCCAACTGACTGTGACTGGGAAGATTGACAGTGAGGACCGGTGGTATCCAAGTATCTAAGGTGGTGGTATTTGGGCGGTGTAGGTTGGTGTTTAGAGTTTTGTAGGGGAAGACAGACTCTACAAACTGAACATGACGAGAGACATATAATCTAGGGGTCGACGGATCAAGACACAAGTAAGCACTTTGCGACACTGAATATCCTAGAAAGACACAAGATGTGGACCGTGGTGTTAGTTTGTAAGGTTTCCATTTGTTGATTGGCTCATTTCATGGACAAAACACATGTTGAGGGTTCTTTGTAAGGGTAGCCTAGGTATCGATGTTATTGCTCAACCCCTTTGAAGACCTCGTCGTGATAAGCATCGAAGGTAAATTTCTATGTGCTTACTTTTCTTTAAAGAGATTAGTTGCACACACACACTTAACATACATTGCATATGTGTGCATTCTCTTTACTTGTCACATTTCACACTTGCACTTGTGTTATATTTTGTTATGTGTAATTGTGTCTTGTTGTCTTGTAATTCTATTCCCGATAGTTTTCGGAAACGTCCGCGCATGCACTAGAATGTACTTGGTTTAGCGCGAGGACCGCCTTCGGAGAATGCCCTTAGCTTCTCCTTGGTTTTCACCTTTATTGGTGATCGGCGGTTATGATCGGCGGCCTGGCCGCCGAATGAAACCGCCGTTTGCTTCCAGTAGTGTATGGAGCAATTCTGCAGTTATGATCGGCGGTCTCGACCGCCGTTCGAAACCGCCGTTCAAGACCTGATTGATTTTATCTCTTGGCCTAATTCGGCGGTTGAAACGGCGGTCACGCATGAAACTGCCGTTTTTACACCTGATTGATTTTTAATCTCAGGATTTATTCGGCGGTTGGATCGGCGGTCACGAAACCGCCGAATGAAACCGCCGTTGGTCCCCTGTTCCTCTAGGGCCAATTCGGCGGTTATGAACGGCGGCCTGGCCGCCGATTGAAACCGCCGATCGGTGCGTTTCAGGGGCAAACTTGTATTTTCACATGCTCTGTTTTTCATGCCTATAAATACATCACTTTCTCTTGTTCTAAATGGAACTCTTTGATCATCAAGAACCCTACTTTCAAAAGAGAGATTTTTAAGAGAGAAAGCAATCAAGTTTGCTCATTAAACACTCAAACAAAAATCCATTTGCATCAAAGTTCATCTAGCATTCTCTAGCATATCTAGGATGCTTGCTTGCATGGGTCTTTGATCATCACACTTGCTTTGGTAAGTTTTTCACTATTATCATACATAATTAGTGTTTAATTTATTATGGCATCTCTTTTATTACTTGATTGTTCTTAGATTATAATCTAATATTCAAGATAGAGATTGTTGTGTTGATTTGATTGAGTGTTGTTTTTACGATAGATATCTAGGTTTCTCTAATCTATGATTATCTATGCTAATTGACATGTCATTTAGCTTTAATATCTAGGATTGTTTTTAATTGCATATTCATCATCTTAGATAAGCATATAGGGTTTCCCTTGCTCTATGTTGCATTTGAATATTCATATATTCACTTAGGGTGTTAATATCTTTTTAGAGAATTAAGTCTTGTGTTGTGACCGGGATTAGGTTGCTTAATTCGCAAGCAATCGGACTAGGTTCACTCATACCAGGATTAGGTAGGTGTGTGATTACTTCCGGGATTAGGTTGTAATCGTTTACACATTTAGTGGATTTGAGGTTCGAGTGTGGCTTACTTACTAGCCCGTGGTTTTTCCCATGAGGGTTTCCACGTAAAAATCAAGTGTTATTTAATTTCCGTATTTTATACTTGATTTATTGCTTTATCTATTTAGGGGTAATTTCATAATTTGGACTAATACGAAAAATTGGGTAAAAAGCTTAAAATCTATTCACCCCCTCTAGATAGTTTTATACACACCGTGCTATAATTTGTTTCAATTGGTATCAGAGCGGGTTCCTAGACATACATAGGTGATCCTTGCTTATTTTGGTGTGTTTTGCATTTTGTGTGATTTTTGATCATTCATACATTTGCATTCATTTCATTCATTCATAAACACTATGAGTGGAAACGGTGGAAATGGTGGTGGCAACGAAGGTGCCTCAAGCACAATGCCTCCACTTCTTACCGGATTGAACTATTCCCAATGGAAAGGGAAGATGGAATCCTACATATGCCAAATTCATGACCGTGCATGGATGGTGGTGGAAGACGGATATGATCTACCCAAGATGACTCCCTATGGTGGAGGAGAAGAAGTATTGAAGCCTAAGGCGCAATGGAACGTGCAAGAGTTTGAGGCTTCAAAGTGGAATAGGAAGGCGATGCATGCCATCTTGTGTGCTATGGATGAAAATCAATATAAATTGATTCAAAATACTAGGATAGCTAAGGAGGCTTGGGACATCCTACAGATTGCACATAAGGGAACCGAAGTGGTAAATGACTCTAAGCTTCAAGTCCTCCAAACTCAATTCGAGATGCTTAAGATGGAGGAAAATGAGTGCTTCAACGACTTCGAGATCAAGTTGATGGATATAGTCAATCAAAGCCATCAACTTGGTGATCCATATTCGGATAGGAGAATCAAGCAAAAGATTATGAGATCTCTACCCGATAGGTTTGAATCGTAGGTGACGGCTTTAGAAGAAAATAGTGGATATAAGGATATGAAGCCGAGTGAGGTGATTGGGAGACTTCTAGCTTATGAGTCTAGGAAAGGGCCTATCTCCACACCCACTAAAAAGCAAAAAGGAATTGCTTTAAAAACCTCCAAGGATGAAAATGAGGCAAAGAAGGTTGACTCGGATGAAGACCTTGCCTTGTTTGTAAAAAGGTTCAACAAGGTTATGAAGTTTAGAAGAAAGGGCTTTGGATCAAAAGGTCAAGATTTGAAGAAAAAAAGGCTCTTTCAAAAAGTTTGAACCTAGGCAAGAAATGACCGAAAGGAAAGGGGTCCGATGTTTCGAGTGTGGTGGCATAGGTCATTTTGCCCCCGAATGTGCAAATCACAATGAGAGGAAAAAGGGAAAAGTGATGGCCGCCACTTGGAGTGGAAGTAGTGATGACTCCATTGAGGGAGATGAGTCTTCAAGTGATGAAGAGCTCATGGCTAATCTCCTAGCTTTTGCCTCCTCCCATAAAAGCAAAAGTGCTAGTGAGAGAGAGGAAATGAGTCAAGAGGAAAATGACTCAAGTGAAGAAGAAAGTGATTCCTCGTCTAACTCCATAAATAGTTTTGTGGAGAAAAAAGTGCTTGCTAAATGCCATGCCGAGTTTAATGATTTAGCAATCAAGAGCACAAGAAAGATCAAGATGTTGAGAGAAGAAAATCTTGAGCTTGCATCTCACAATGACCACTTAGGTGAACAAGTGGAAAAATTCAAGAAGATGGAAGATAAGCTAAGAGAGGAGTTAGTCTTATCTAGGAGGAATGAAGAAAGTCTAAAGAGGGAGCTTAAAGAAGTTAGAAATTCTATGACTAGGATGGATTCTAGCACCAAGAAGCTTGACCATATGCTTGGTGTTGGAAAGAGTCCATGTGACAAGAGGGGTCTTGGGTATGAAGATGACAAGAAGATCTCAACCTCTAACAAGACCGTGTTTGTCAAGGGTTTGAAGAACGAAGAAACTTCATTTGTGCAAATTCCTAGGAAGAAGTTAGAAGTAAGACAATGTTCAAATGCACAAGTGAAGATGGGGCCAAGAAGGCAAACTCAAGCTCAACCCCCTAGGGTCCCTCAAGCTAACATTCCTCCACGATTGGCTCACAAAGGAAAGAGACTTATCATGCAACCTCAAGCTAGGAAGCAATCTAGACCGGTTCAACAACGAAGAAGGATTAAACCCTTTCATCCACAAAGACAAGGACAAGGTATGATTCCTTATTTTACTCATATAGGTCACTTTTGTGGATTTGATGGTCATATTAGACCACATTGCTTTCGATATATAAAAATGTGCAAAACTAGAAGCATGATAGAGAAGAAAAAGAAAATAGCCATGATGCATGTTCCTAGGAATGATAATATTATTATGCATGATCCTAGGACATCTAGAGCCCATGTACCAAAGACCACTAAGAAAGCTAAGATTGTTTCTAGGTGGATTAGAAAGAATGAAAATGTTTGCCATGTTGCTCAAATAGCCTTGAAGGCAAATTCTTCTAATTTTTGGTATTTAGATAGTGGGTGCTCTAGGCACATGACGGGAAACAAGAGTTTCTTCGAGACTCTTGTTATGGAGGAAGGAGGATATGTCACTTTTGGAAAGGTTGTAGGGAAAGGAACCATTTCCGTTCCCGGATTACCCTCTTTATCCGATGCTTTATTTGTTGATGGCTTGAAAGCCAATTTAATAAGCATTTCACATCTAAGTGATGAAGGATATTCCGTTTTGTTTTGTAAAGATGATTGCTCGATCCTAAAGCCCGATGGACAAACCTTATTGAAAGGTATGAGATCGAGCGACAATTGCTATTGTCTTGAAGCTAGAATTGTCTCAAAAAATGTGTCCATGGATGAGCAAATAGAGTTGTGGCATGAAAGACTTGGCCACATGAACTTTAGGGATCTACGGACCCTTGGAAAGTTCAATTGTGTGCGTGGCCTCCCTAAGCTTGGGAAGAAAGCCAATGGTGTTTATGGACCTTGTCAACAAGGAAAGCAAACTAAAAGCATGCACAAAAAGGGTAAGTATCTCACCACCAAGGAACCTCTTGAGCTTCTCCATATGGATCTCATGGGTCCTATGCAAACCGAGAGTTTAGGTGGAAAGAGATACATTTTTGTTTGTGTTGATGATTTCTCTAGATTTACATGGACATATTTTCTTAGAGAAAAATCTGAAACTTTTGATAAGTTTAAAATGCTTTGTACTAAAATACAAAATGAAATGAATTCTAACATTAAAAGCATTAAACGGATTAGAAGTGACCATGGGAGGGAATTTGAGAATGCCTCATTTGAAAGCTATTGCAATAGCTTAGGCATCTCCCATGAGTTCTCGGCTCCTAGGACACCTCAACAAAATGGAGTTGTTGAGAGGAAGAATAGGGTCCTTCAAGAGATGGCCCGTGTGATGTTGCTTAGCAACAATGTCCTTAGGAACCTATGGGCCGAAGCCGTCAATACGGCTTGCTATATAGGGAATCGTGTTTTCCTAAGGCCCGGTACTAGAAATACCTCCTATGAGTTATGGAAAGGCAAGAGGCCAAATGTTAGCTACTTCCACACTTTTGGAAGCAAATGCTACATTTTGAATGACCGTGATCAACTTGGCAAATTCGATGCTAAGAGTGATGAGGGTATTTTTATTGGCTATGCCTTGAATAGTAGAGCCTATAGAGTTTTCAATTTAAAGACTCTAAGTGTTATGGAATCATCCAATGTCGTATTTGATGATACTAGGCTCAAGTCAAATGATCATGAGGAGGAGGTTATTTTTAGTGATGTTTCTCCTTTGGAAAAGGTTGTGGTGTCTCCTAATGTTGAGACATCTAATGTCAACAATGATGACACATAACCTATTGATAGAGTTCCTCTCTTGGACTCTAAAGAACCCGCTCCATGGGTTAGGAAACTCCATGATAAAGAAGATATCATTGGAGAGGTTAATGAGGGTGTTAGGACTAGACGTCAACTTGCTAATCTTATTAGCTACACATGCTACACCTCTCAAATTGAACCCAAAAAGGTTGAAGAAGCCTTAAATGATGAATTTTGGGTTCTTGCCATGCAAAAAGAGCTAAACCAATTCGAAAGGAATGAGGTTTGGACTCTAATTCCTAGGCCTAAGACCACTAATGTCATAGGCACTAAATGGATATTTAGGAACAAATCTGATGAGGATGGCAACATAGTGTGGAACAAGGCTAGACTTGTAGCACAATGGTACTCTCAAATTGAGGGTATCGACTTTGAGGAGACATTTGCTCCTGTTGCTCGTTTAGAGTCTATTAGGCTTCTCTTGTCCATTTCTTGTGTGCACAAGTTCAAATTGCACCAAATGGATGTCAAGAGTGCCTTCCTCAATGGCTTCTTGCAAGAGGAAGTGTTTGTTGAACAACCCAAGGGGTTTGTGGATGCTCACCACCCCAACCATGTCTATCGCCTCAAGAAGGCTCTATATGGGTTGAAACAAGCACCGAGGGCTTAGTATGAGCGCCTCACTCAATTTCTTGTTGACAATGACTACACATGTGGTAGTGTTGACAAGACACTATTCATCAAAAGAAACAATGATGAGCTTTTCATAGCTCAAATATATGTTGATGATATAGTGTTTGGCTCCACCAACAATACCAAGGTTCAACAATTTGTTGATGTTATGTCTCATGAATTTGAGATGAGTCTTGTTGGTGAGCTTAGTTACTTCCTAGGTTTGCAAATTAGGCAACTAGATGATGGGATTTTCATAACCCAAGCCAAATATGCCAAAAATCTAGTGAAGAAGTTTGGTCTTGAAAAAGCCAAACATTGTGATACATCCATGAGTACCACTTTGAAGCTAAGCAAGGATGCTAGTGGTAAAAGTGTTGAACAAATGTTATATCGTGGCATGATAGGTAGCTTGCTTTATTTGACCGCAAGTAGGCCCGATATCTCCTTTAGTGTGGGTGTGTGTGCTAGGTACCAAACGGATCCTAAGGAGTCTCATCTCTCTTCCGTAAAGAGAATCATTCGCTATGTGAATGGGACATCCAACTTGTTAGGATTATGCTCAATAGCAAGAGTGTAATGTTGTAATTAACAAATCTTTTTCATATTAATAAAGTGATTTCTGGTTTAACAAATCTTATAGCATTTATAGTTTAATATTATACTTGTCAAAGTAAATAATCATAAGGTCTAAAGACTATGAGAAATGAAGAATTGTTCGTACATCTGGATATGTATGTGGTAGACACAATTCTTTAGTTAGTCTTGAATATAGTTCACAACTTAAGTTAAAGGTTGGGCACCTTTATCTTGTTAAAGTTGTAGAATTCTTTTGCTAGCATTTGAGTGGGATCAAATGAGATATGATGAGTCTAAAATCATCGGAGTGTCTTCGAGCAAAAGAATCTAGTACACTGGGTGCATTGAACTGGATCACAATGAAATACTTTATCTATAACCGTCTGTAGATAAAAGTCTTTTCATTATCAGGACAATCGGAGAGTCTATCTTAATCCTGAGATAAATGATGGACTTATGGTTGCAAGTGATATCATTTGAGTTATCAATGAGTACGATTATATAGCATAGTCTATCCTCAATAGTTTGGTAATATTCATTTGTTAATCGATAGAGGACTTCATTTATAGATATGGACATCGTGGCTCTATTTATTAAATGAGAGTATAATATCATCATATGGATGTTTTGAGGTAATTGGATATTAAATCTCAACGTTGAGTTTTCGATAGTGTCTATTGAAAACATGGCTTCTGGACAAGTCAAAATATCCAAGTTCAAAACGTGGTCATATGAGTAAATATGGTAACTTGGAGAGTTATAGGCGGTCTATGAACTCTTGGCGATTACTGATATTAATCACGAGGATACACTATCTCCAACTTGATTGTCTAGGGTATGAATGAGGAACATCTTCCTTTTCTATCTTTATTTAAGAGTTCAATTTTAGCTCTTTAGTGGAATGAGTTAAAATTAATGGATCGGACCTAAGTGAATCATTTGTTGATTGTGATTAGGTTATGTCTATTGAAGCTTAAATTTAGATAGCCCGCCAAGATCCCCAATCCACACGGACTTGCATGGATCACTTGATATATTCTACCGGACCAATTTAAGGGTCCATCTAGAATTGCATTTAATATATTAAGAATATAATTTGCACATTATTTATGTAATGGGCTACTCAATTATATTTATATATTAATGAATGGCATGTGGGCTTGTTTCTTTTAGTAAGAATGGGTCTGGTTCACATGTGGGCTTTTTATTTAAAGTCCAATGGATTAAATGAAATGAGAAAATAATATAAGGCCCTAATTTAGACAAGTGGGGCGGCAAGGGTTAATCAATTAGCCTATATATTATTTTGTTTCATTGTTTAATTAAATAAGAATTAATTAATTTATTAATTAATTGTTTAATTAAGAAACAAATCTTTTCTGATTAGGAAATATGATTCCTAGAGTTATACTATTGGTAGTAGTATACTAAAATTAAAAGACTTGTTTGTTAAGAAAATAAATAATTAATTTTATTTATTTAATCAAATAAGAAGTCTTTTTATTTAGTCAAATAAAAGAATAAAAGATCTATGAGTTGGATTAGGGTTTGAAGTCTTAAACTAAATAGGAATTAGGGTGCAATACAAATTCTTTTTGGCTTGAGTATTGCGGCAACCCTAGTCCCTTTTGGTGTATTATTTTCGGCAACCCTAATAGAAAGAAGGAAAGAAAAATTGGCCACCTATATAAGTGTACTTATAGAATTCGGCCACGGTATGCATTGTGCTAGAGAGACAATTTTCTTCTTCTTCTCAATTCATAGAAAGGTTTTTATTCTACTAAAACATAAAAGAGTGAATAGATTATTCTTTGATGGTACACTAATTGCTTGTTCATCAATAAGCTTGTGTGTACAACATCGATTTAGGTTCACGCGAGTTTTGATCATTAGATTGAGAACTCAAAAGTGACCGGAATAATCTTAGTCTTCTTTTGATTGTTTTGTGACTAACAAAAGAAAAAGAAAAGTTTGTTTGTCCATTCTCAGGTTTGCAATTCAAAGAAAAAGGGAGACCACGCTCCTAGGTGATTCACGTTCGTGCTAGGATTGAAGATCTTGCGGATTACCATCGACGTAAGTCAATCGGATCACGCGACAAAAGGTATGATATCTTTTGTTGATTATATGTATGTTTAATTAATTAAAGGGTTAAGGTTCATAAAAAGGAAAATTTTTAAAACATACTAAAACTTCTTTTAGTCTCGCTTCCGCTGCGTGTACTACAGTATTTTTCCCTACACAACTATGGGATTTGGTACTCTTTTGACACTAATGCTAGTCTTGTAGGCTTTAGTGATGCGGATTGGGCAGAAAATTGTGATGATAGGAAGAGCACATCGGGCGGTTGCTTCTTCCTAGGCAACAACTTGGTGTCTTGGTTTTGCAAGAAGCAAAACTCGATTTCCTTGTCCACGGCCGAAGCCGAGTACATAGCCGCGGGGAGTGGATGCACACAACTCCTATGGATGAAGCAAATGCTAGTAGATTACGGATTCAACCAAGGTACTCTCACTCTCTTTTGTGATAACATGAGTGCTATTAATATTTCCAAGAATCCGGTACAATATTCTAGAACTAAGCATATTGACATCCGCCATCACTTCATTAGAGAGCTTGTTGAAAATAAATGCATAGTACTTGAACATGTAGGTACTCATGATGAACTTGCGGACTTATTTACTAAACCCTTAGATGCTACTCGATTAAAAACTCTTAGTAGATCTATTGGGATATGTCTTGTGGAGTGATGTTCTATGATTGACCCCATATGGGGAACTCAAGCAAAGAGAGCTATTTTGCATTATTGTCACTTGCAAAAAATTTGAAATAACTTATGCCTCTTCTTTTAATTGTTTGAGTAAGCTTGGTTACACATATGTATATATGTTTTCAATTCAATAAGTGTGAACCTTGCTTGTTTACAATCCATGTCATATTTATGTTCAAACATGCATTTTTGGACTAGGAGATGTATGTAGGAAGTATGATTTGAATGACCTATGATTATCTCCATGACATGATGATTCTTAAATAACATGCTAATGTCAAATGAAAAAGCATGAAATTCATATAACATGCTCACATGAAAAGCATGAATTGATGATTGCATATTCTTAAAATGCAAAACCTTGTGTGAAAGCTTATGAGACTCAAAAAGAATAAAGGATCTTGTATTCGTTCAAAGGAATTTACATTCCAAATGTCTCTCCTTCTTTATTGGTTGAACATGGCTACTATCATACGGATATCTTATCCGGAAAAATCAAATAGGGTGCAAAGTCGCTCATGCCATGTTTCGCTTATAAAGTTGGATATAGTTGTTCTTAAATTGAAATCAATATATTCTATATCCTTGCTTTACTCATGACATTGGTGAAATTGGTTTGAATTCTTATTAGAAACCTTTGTCATTTGCTTTGCCAAATACCATTGTATTTTGGGCTTGAATGCTACATGTCTTGTATGCAAAGCATGTTTGATTCACACATTTTCTTTCAAAATAAATCTCCTTGTTTCTCTTCAATTAATTGAGGTGCATAAAGTGACTTATATATATATATATATGCAAATATCTAGCATGCTTCTATCTCTCGTTGCTATGAGTGACCCGGTTGGGGACTACTCCTTTGCCTATATCATGACAAAAAGGGGGAGTAGGTTATGGTAAGGGGAGTTGCAAAATAGAGGCAATTTTGCATATTGGGGAGAACATTCTTTGAGGGGGAGTAACCCGTTGAGGGGGAGCATTGCATACACATACATTTCATAATGTTGTGCCTAAACTTTTATAATGCAATTGCTTGTTTTTTGTTCTCACTTGATTCATCTCACTTTTAACTTGTATTGGAAATGTTAGAAACTTTCTTTTCAGGGCTTGATTATTCTATAAGAGATTGAAGACTTGAAGTTTTATTTTCTTATCTCTTTGTACTATAGAATATCATAGTTATCCCGTTGTTTCTAGTTTAATGTGAGGAATCAATGTGAGTGGTGGTTTTGTCACGAAATAGCCAAAGGGGGAGATTGTAAGGTTCCCATTTGTTGATTGGCTCATTTCGTGGACAAAACACATGTTGGGGGTTCTTTGTAAGGGTAGCCTAGGTATCAATGTTATTGCTCAACCCCTTTGAAGACCTCGTCGTGATAAGCACCGAAGGTAAATTTCTATGTGCTTACTTTTCTTTAAAGAGATTAGTTGCACACACACACTTAACATACATTGCATATGTGTGCATTCTCTTTACTTGTCATATTTCACACTTGCACTTGTGTTATATTTTGTTATGTGTAATTGTGTCTTGTTGTCTTGTAATTCTATTCCCGATAGTTTTCGGAAACGTCTGCGCATGCACTAGAATGTGCTTGGTTTAGCGCGAGGACCGCCTTTGGAGAATGCCCTTGGCTTCTCCTTGGTTTTCACCTTTATTGGTGATCGGCAGTTATGATCGGCGGCCTGGCCGCCGAATGAAACCGCCGTTTGCTTCCAGTAGTGTATGGAGCAGTTCTGCGGTTATGATCGACGGTCTTGACCGCCGTTCGAAACCGCCGTTCAAGACCTAATTGATTTTTATCTCTCGGCCTAATTCGGCGGTTGAAACGGCGGTCACGCATGAAACCGCCGTTTTCACACCTGATTGATTTTTAATCTCAGGATTTATTCGGCGGTTGGATCGGCAGTCACGAAACCACCGAATGAAACCGCCGTTGGTCCCCTGTTCCTCTCGGGCCAATTCGGCGGTTATGAACGGCGGCCTGGTCGAAACCGCCGATCGGTGCGTTTCAGGGGCAAACTTGTCTTTTCACATGCTCTGTTTTTCATGCCTATAAATACATCACTTTCTCTTGTTCTGAATGGAACTCTTTGATCATCAAGAACCCTACTTTCAAAAGAGAGATTTTTAAGAGAGAAAGCAATCAAGTTTGCTCATTAAACACTCAAACAAAAATCCATTTGCATCAAAGTTCATCTAGCATTCTCTAGCATATCTAGGATGCTTGCTTGCATGGGTCTTTGATCATCACACTTGCTTTGGTAAGTTTTTCACTATTATCATACATAATTAGTGTTTAATTTATTATGACATCTCTTTTATTACTTGATTGTTCTTAGATTATAATCTAATATTCAAGATAGAGATTGTTGTGTTGATTTGATTGAGTGTTGTTTTTATGATAGACATCTAGGTTTCTCTAATCTATGATTATCTATGCTAATTGACATGTCATTTAGCTTTAATATCTAGGATTGTTTTTAATTGCATATTCATCATCTTAGACAAGCATATAGGGTTTCCCTTGCTCTATGTTGCATTTGAATATTCATATATTCACTTAGGGTGTTAATCTCTTTTTAGAGAATTAAGTCTTGTGTTGTGACCGGGATTAGGTTGCTTAATTCGCAAGCAATCGGACTAGGTTCACTCATACCGGGATTAGGTAGGTGTGTGATTACTTCCGGGATTAGGTTGTAATCGTTTACACATTTAATGGATTCGAGGTTCGAGTGTGGCTTACTTACTAGCCCGTGGTTTTTCCCGTGAGGGTTTCCACTTAAAAATCAAGTGTTATTTAATTTCCGCATTTTATACTTGATTTATTGCTTTATCTATTTAGGGGTAATTTCATAATTTGGACTAATACGAAAAATTGGGTAAAAAGCTTAAAATCTATTCACCCCCCCCCCCCCCCCCCCCTCTAGATAGTTTTATACACACCGTGCTATAATTTGTTTCTGAAACAAATAATAGCACGGTGTGTATAAAGCTATCTAGAGGGGGGGTGAATAGATTTTACGCTTTTTACCCAATTTTTCGTGTTAGTCAAAATTACGAAAATGCCCTCAAGATAATATAACCAAGCAATTGTAATATGGTGCGGAAATTAAAACAACACTTGGTTTTTACGTGGAAACCCTCACGGGAAAAACCACGGGCTATGTAAGTAAGCCACACTCGAACTTCGAATCCACTAAATGTGCAAACGATTACAACCTAATCCCGGAAGTAATCACACACCTACCTAATCCCGGTATGAGTGAACCTAGTCCAATTTGCTTGCGTTCTAAGCAACCTAATCCCGGATGCTACACACAAGACTTACTTTCTCTTTGAAGAGAATACAACCCTAAGTGAATATATGTGAATATCCAAAATGCAACATAGAGCAAGGGAAACCCTATATGCTTATCTAAGATGATTAATATGCAATTAAGTATAATCCTAGATATCAAAACTAAATGACATGTCAATTAGTTTAGCTAATCAATATTAAGCACAAAACCTAATATGCAAGCACAATATAAAATCTCAAACATACATCATACTCATCTCAATATTGTATCTAAAGCATACAAAATAACAAACAAGTAATTAATTGAGATTGCTAGATAAGAGAAACACAAAACATGTAAGATATTAGTGAAAAGCTTACCAAGCAAAGTATGATGAAGATTCCATGCTAGATGACATCTAGATGATCTAAGATGATGCTAGATGATGATTGATGATCATGAAAAGTGTTTGAGAATCAAGAATGGAGTTCTTGGAATTTTTCTTCTCTTTGAAAAATATCCTAAGTATGAATTCTGAATATGAACTCTCTTAATTGACCTAAAGTCAAAGTGGCATATATATAGGGGGCCAAATCAAAGTGTGGTCGTTTAAGTAAGTTTCAAAGAAACGCGCCAATCGGCGGTTTCAATCGGCGGCCAGGCCGCCGTTAATGACCGCCGAATTGAGCTCGTGAAGAACAGAGCATAAACGGCGGTTCATTCGGCGGTTTAGTGACCGCCGATTCCAACCGCCGAAACAGAACAGAGAGATCAAAATCGACCAGGTATGAACGGCGGTTTTGAACGGCGGTTTAATGCCCGCCGTTTCAACCGCCGAATTAGACCGAGAGATAAATCAATCAGGTCTTGAAACGGCGGTTTTGAACGGCGGTCGTGACCGCCGATCTTAACCGCAGAAAAGCTTCAGACCAATCTGGACTGAAACGGTGGTTTAATTCGGCGGCCAGGCCGCCGATCATAACCGCCGATCACCTAGAAAGGTGAAAACCAAGGAGAAGCCAAGGGCATTCTCCATAGGCGGTCCTCGCGCTAAACCAAGCACATTCTCGTGCATGCGCGGACGTTTCCGAAAGTTATCGGGAAACGAATTAACACAACAACAAGACACAATAACACACAACAAAATATAATAAATAAGTGCAAGTGTGAATTGTGACAAATGAAGAGAATGCACACATATGCAATGAATGTTTAGTGTGTGTGTGTGCTTCTAAATCTCTTCAAAGAAAAGTAAGCACATAGAAATTTACCTTCGGTGCTTATCAACACGAGGTCTTCAAAGGGCTTCGAACAAGAAGACCGATACTTAGGCTACCCTTACAAAGAACCCCCACATATGGTTTGATCACGAAATAAGCCAATTAAAAACAACGGGAATCCTTACAGTTTCATAGTTTATGAGACGAGTAAGGCTGAAGCCATGGGTAACATAGACACCCAAAAATTCTGAGTTTTGAGTAATTAGGAGCTTGTCCAAAAATCTTTTCATAAGGAGATGAGAGTGCAAGGGTTGGAGTTGGCATTCGATTGATTAAATAGACGGCCGTAGCAAATGCATGAGGCCAAAAATTTAATGGCATGAACGCATGAGACAGTAAGGTGAGGCCAGTTTCGACAATGTGGCGGTGACGCCTTTCTGAGTACCCATTATGCTCAGGTGTGTGAGGTGGGGTTGTGAGGTGAGAAATACCATTTGTTGCAAGAAAATCTCTAAGCGACAGGTATTCCCCACCATTGTCAGAATGAAAGGTGACGATTTTTCTTTTGAAATAGTTCTCCACAATAGCTTTAAAACGTATGAAAGTATCCTTGACATCCGATTTTTTCTTTAGGGGATAAAACCATATATACTTTGTGAAGTGATCAACAAAGATTATATAGTACTTGAAGCCATCATAGGAAATAACAGGCGAGGTCCAAACATCAGAAAATATAATATCCAAAGGATTTGATGAGACAAGAGATGAACTAGAAAACGGTTGCTTGTGACTTTTATTGCAGTGACATGCATGACAGGACAATTCTTTTGACATAGGAGACGACAAATTTAGACTAAAATTGTTAACAATATGCTGCAAAATCGGAAAAGCAGGGTGACCTAATCTATGGTGCCAGTTTGATGATGTGGTTCTATTGCTGGAGAAAGCTAGGATTGGAGAAGACACGGATTTGACAGTCGGCCATTCATATACGCCATCCTTGGTTGTGCCTTTCAGAAGAATTGCCCCCGTACGAAGATCCTTCACAAGAAAACAAGAAGATAAGAATTCAATGACCTTCTCCTAAATGAGCACCCGCAATAGTACGGGGCCGTGGGAATAGCACAATGATAAATAAGATTCGTTCCTCAAGGATTGATGTATTGATTACGACAATTGATTGATTAACTACTATTTAGACAAACAAAAATATATTGATGGAATTATACTACTCAACTTCAACTAGATTAAACATATACTAAAATGCAATAATTTAAACTAGGTAGGCAAACAAACTAAAGCAAGTCAAACACAAGCAAGTGATTGTATCCCTTATGGGAAATTAGACTAAGACCTTGAATCCACCTATCCAATTCTCATTAATTTTGGGCTCATCATTGAAATAAGGTATGCAAGTGTATGTGTAGATTCGTGATACCCTCAATTAGTCTCTAACCTCTCTCAAGTGATAAAGACAATATTTATATGCACCAACAACCTATTTCTCAATGGTTATCCGAACTACAAATAAACTCATTAAGTTTCATGGCACACAAATGAATCCTAGAGGCTAGCATCGTATATCTCTATCTTACCAACCTTTATCACTCATTTCATCGAGCACGTTGTGTGCTTCTCCTCTCGGTGCTTCACACAACAACCAAATAATTACTAAATGCTAGCTAGACATTCAATAATGATTAAGAACATGAAATAAGCATACACAACACAAGCAAAGATGATAAAGTGATGGCTTTGATTAATAATTCATGGAAAAAGCTTCATCTTGGCCTTAGCCAAGGAAGTTTAGTTCATAGTACAATAAATGGCTACAAAATATGAGTAATAAGTACAAGCCATAATCAAAGATGAATAAATGTAAAGAGAGAAAGGTTTAGAGTAAACTAATGTGGAGAACTCCTCCTCTCTTGCTTGGTTGTGCTAGACTTCTTCTCTCCTTGACTTCTCTTGCTCCAAGGTGTGGTTTTTATGGTGGGTTTTGGTTAGAAAATGAAGTGGTAAGGTGAGAAATGAGTTTGGATGATGATTTGATGAAGGATGTAGGTGATTTAGTGAAGGATTTTGATGAAAGAAGTGTTCTTGGATGTTTGGAAGTGATTTTGAGGTATTTGGAGCTCAAGGGTCGTGCTAGAGGTGTGGCAAAAGAAGCTGAAGGGAGGTATTTATAATGTGGAGAATTAGGGCACGAAAACCTAGAAAAAGCTGAGCTGGAATGGTGTAGCGCTGGTGTGGCGCTGGACGTTAGGCGCAACTGAGGGGCGCTAGCGTCCGGCGCACGACCAGCGGTAGGTTTTTTCCTCGTCGGCGCTGGTCGGCCGGCGCTGGACGTCAGGCGCATGTCCAGCGGTGGGATTCTATCTTGCCGACGCTGGTGGTTGCGTTGGTCCATGCGCTGGACGTCAGGCGCTGACTCTTTCTTCACCTCCTCACCTGCTCATTTTTGCTCAAAAGTTGCCTAACTTAGCTTGATTTCCCTTGGATTTCTGAAGAGGCCTGCACAAGCTTATTTAAGCATTAAAATGACCGGTTTTACCCGGGAAACGAAAGCAATTGATAGGTAGACGGGGCTACATCAAGTGTAGAAATAGGCATTATCATTCAACCGAAACATTATTAGTGGTGCAAAATTGTGAAATAGAGATTAGATTCTTTTTCATATCTGGGACACAGAGAACATCAGTTAAAGTAAAAGAATTGTTATGAGTGGTGAGAGATGTGGAACCAGTGTGCGTGATGGAAAGACCTGTGCCATCACCAATCATGACATCGTCTGAGCCGCTGTAAGGTGCATGTAATGATAGGTTTCCCAAATCCGTTGTGACATGATGCGAAGCACCACTGTCAAGTAACCACGCCGGGTTGTTGGTGGAGGTGTTAGCAGCAAAGTGGGCTCGAGGCTGCCATGGTGAAGATGAGTGTGTGGGCGGTGGAGTTGTACCTTGACCTGAAGCCTGGATTGGTACCATTTGAAACGAGGAGCACCTTTTAGCCGAGTGGCCTTGGATGCCACACATCTGGCAGCGACCTAGGTATGGCCGCGGAGAGGAATGGTTGCCACGAGATGGTGTACCGAAATTGTGAGGGTGGGGAGGGAGGGCGGCCGGCGGGATTGGATGGTGGTCGCCAACCCTTGTTGTTGGTGGACTAAGGACGCCAGTTGTTGGTGGTGTTTTGCGGGCGCTAGGTGGGTGATTTGTTGGTTGGATTCGTGGTGATCGGGAAGGAGGTTGGGTCCTTCTTGTTGCTGAGAGCAGTTGCTTCAAAAGTCAGAAGTTTCTCATGAAGTTCATCAAAGGTGATGGGAGTATCTCGGGCTTGGACGTCACGAACAAGTTCTTTGTAATCATCATCTAGTTCATCCAGAATTCATTCTGTGAGGTCCTCATCGTCCATTGGAGCACCCAGGAGGGCAAGTTCATCTGCACGGGCTTTAACTGAGTGAAGGAAATCAGTGATATTCTGTGTACCTTTGGTAGAGTTTTTAAGTAGCGTTTTGATCTGCTTGATTCGTCCTCGAGACAGTTTGGCATATGTATTGGCAAGGATATTCCAGGCTTCCACTGACGTCTTTGCTCGAGCAACGAATGAGATGATTGTGGGTGAGAGAGAACCGATTATGGCATTAAGAATGAGCTGATCCTGACGGAACCAGATGTTATAGGCAGGATTTGGAGTGGTCACTGTATCTACGGTGAGGGAGACTGGTGGACAAGGTTTGGAGCCATCTATGTATCCAAGAAGATCGTATCTGTTATAGGTAAAAATCGTCATAGAGGACACGTCACCCCCAAGAAAAAGCCACATAAGCAGGAGCCAGGAAAAGTCAACTCGAAAGGGGGAAATCCCCCAAGTAACCCACTCGGCTGAAACCAAAGCAACCCGATCATAAACAAAGAGAACCAGTTCGGGCAACACCACCTACTCGGGCATACTCGGGCATACTCGGGAATCAATAAGAAGAGATGGTTGCGGAAACTCACTTCCCAAATACATGGAAGGAATCAGTAGTGAGCACCTCCACGATACGTAGCAGTGTAACCCTTTAGAGTTTAACAAGGAAACAAACAGGCCTCCCGCGAATAAAGGAGAATGAATCCGTCCCAAACTTGGATTCAGCCAAAACAGGAAACATATCACGCCCAAGAAGGAAACAGAATCCGACTAGGACTGGGAATCCGCTCAAGACTTGGGCGCCACGACACCAAACCCTAGCGGCATCCCCAAACCCTAGAAACAACATGTATAAATACCCTTTGTAACACATAAGAGAGAGATCGATCTTTTTTGGCATAAGAGAGACCCGAGCGTATTTTGTAATCAATTTTATATAGTGGATTTTGGCTTCGTTGCTTATGCAACAACCCA
This sequence comes from Acer yangbiense, assembly GCA_008009225.1. Classification (NCBI taxonomy): domain Eukaryota; kingdom Viridiplantae; phylum Streptophyta; class Magnoliopsida; order Sapindales; family Sapindaceae; genus Acer; species Acer yangbiense. Next base: position 74,554 of record VAHF01000061.1, on the reverse strand, counting down.
TGGACGTTTCTCCTATCATCAGAGTTTTACCATGTATTTCTTGCTCATTATTTTTACAGTATTAAGATTCAAACTATTATCACTCACAAACGTGATCTCAAATCATCGATTGAGTGTTGACGAAAAATCACCGTCAACAATTGGCGCTAGAAGAAGGCGGGATAGAAGCACTTGTGAAGCAATGGCCGGCGAAGGAGATAGTAGCGATTCCAGGTACAGTCACGGACTACCCACTAATGAGTTGGAGGATGATGCCACTCCCAACACTATGGATGCAGCCTTAGCAACTGCATATCAATCAACTACCCTGGCTGGCATCCAGCGCTTCCCCCAAACTAATGAAAAAATCGTGCAAAGATTCTGTACTTCTCCATATCAACTCATGGCGGACGCAGCGAGGCAGGGAGTTGATCTTTCCACCACGGAGGGTTTGATGTCACCTCACAATCTTTCCGCCCCAAATCAGTAGGTAACGAGATTGCGTTCCACGGTGATGGTACCAACCTCGGATGCACCCATAAAGGCGAGCCGAGGTCCTGCAGATAGGCCAACAATTTTGTCTGAAGGGTTAGCCATAGATAGTAGGGAGCATAGAGAGGAGAATGATTCTGACAGAGGGCATGATCGGGATCGGTTGGCCAAGGATCGAGATCGCCCCAGGAGACGTACTCATCGGAGAGCCAAGTCATCATCCTCAGGAGAGAGTGAGCAGAGTTATCATCGCAAACGCCAAAGGGGCACAGTTCGGCTGCATGGCCTAAACCGAGAACATAGAGAGTTGAATCCAGAGGAAAGGAGCCAAAAGCTGATCGTAAGTCAGAATTTCAATGCGATGGGAGAACCGGAAAGAGACAGGGACATACTCATACAGAGTTTGACCTAGAAAGTTCAGAATAATTGTCGATAGATGGATGCTTTGGTCAGGCAATATGGGCGTAATGAATTGTCGGACGACGAGACCGGAAGCCCTTTCACCAATGAAGTCCTGAGGACACCCTTCCTGGAGAGATTCAGGATGCCTCACATAGAGCAATTCAAAAAGGATACTGATCCAAAGGAACACGTCAGAAGGTATAAGAGTGCCATGGCCCAGTATGTCTACAATGACGCCTTGCTGTGTTTAAATTTTCCCCAAACTCTCGGGGATTTAGGCTCCAGGTGGTTCGGTAGGTTACCAGCAGCAAGTATAGGCAATTTCAGCGAGCTGAGTAAAGCCTTCTCAAGGCAATTCCTTGGTAATGTACATAGGAAGAAGTCAGTGGCCCACTTGTCCCAGCTAAAACAGGGAAAAGACGAGTCACTGAAAAAATATTTGGGGAGGTTCGGTCAGGAAGTGTTCGAAATTGGGAGTGCAAATGACGAAGCCATAATTGCCGCGTTCATCAACAACCTTCAGAACGGCCAATTGTCCTTTGACCTCCGAAGAGCCCGACTAACTAGTTATGCCGATATGATGGACATGGCCAGGGGCTACGCCCTGGCTGAGGAGGAGGAAGTTGCCACGGGAGGTTATTTCGTACATGGCGGTCGCCCAGAAGGATCTAAAACCAAAGACCAAGCAAAGGCGCCCGATACCAAAGGTGACAAACAGAAGAATAAGGCGCGGGATGGTCGGGATGGACGTCGAGCATATGACCCAAAAACCGATCAACCGCGACAGAGGTTCCAGGGCAGATATACAAACTACGCCCCGTTGAAAAAAGATCAAGAGGAAATTTTGGCAATCCTAAAAGAAAAGAACATGTTTAAAGAACCGCCAAAGCAATCCACGTATGCTCGGAGGGACACCACAAAGTATTGCAGGTTCCACAAGGAGAGTGGGCACGAGACATCTAAGTGCTTCCAGCTAAGGGACCACATTGAAACCCTCATCAGGGAAGGACATTTGAAAGACATCGTCTTAAAAAAGGCTGACAGGGCAGACGGACAGAAGGATAGCCGACAGGACGGACGGGCAAGAAAGCCTAGTCCCAAGAAAGCTGAGGATGAAGAAGCAATCAACACTATCTTCGGGGGACCAGCGGCTGGCAAGAGTAATAGGGAAAGGACCCAGGAAATCCGGGAGGCCGTGGAAGCACGGAGAGACCTGGATGTCAATTCTGTTGAACCTGACCCGAAGAGAATCAAGGAAGGCTGGGACCCGATCATATTCATAGAAGCCGATTCACATGGAGTTGATGTTAGGCCAAATGACGCACTAGTGATCAACGCACGGATTGGTCATAGAGAGGTTCATCGGATTTTGATTGACAATGGAAGCTCAATAGATATTCTAAGTGCAGAAGTGTATGACCAGCTGAGGCTAGATAGGAAAGACCTACAACCATTTCCCACACCCCTTAGAGGATTTGGAGGATTCAAAGTAAGGTCACTTGGCACGGTGAAGTTACCCGTGAAGGTCGGGCAGGCTCCTTGCCAAAAAATAGTGCTACTTGACTTTGTGGTGGTGGATACAGAAAATTGGTCATACAACGCCTTATTGGGCTGACCATTCTTGAATAAAGCCAAAGCAGTGACCGCAACCTACGCCCTCATGATGAAATTCCCGACAGAATATGGGGTAGGAGTGATCAAGGGGTCACAAGAAATGGCCCAAAGGGCAAATTTGTCAGTGTATAAAGATAGGGAAGTACACCAGGTATACGCGGTTACAGCCGAGCGAGAGGCTGGTGAACTTGAAGAGCGGGCAGAGGTGCCGAGAGAATTTGAGTTGGATCCCAGAGAGGAACCCGAGGCTAAGAAAGATGAGCCGACCAAAGAAGTGGCACTGGATCCAGAAGACCCAAGTAGGACAGTCAAGGTAGGGGCAAGTTTAAATGTACATGTCAACGCCCAGCTTGTCACATTACTGAGAGAGTATAAGGATGTTTTTGCTTGGAGCCACGAAGATATGATGGGGATAGACCCGAAGGTGATATCACATGGTCTCTCCATCAACCCAGAGTTCCGCCCGGTGAAGCAGAAAAGGTGGCTGTTTAACCCCGAAAGGAGTACATCTATTAAAAATGAAGTAAAAAAGTTACTTACCGCATGATCGATAAGGGAAGTCAAGTACACGGAATGGGTGGCCAATGTGGTGCTGGTAAAGAAAAAGAACAACTAGTAGAGGATGTGTGTGGATTTCACGGATTTAAACAAGGCCTGTCCGAAGGACAGCTTCCCACTACCAAGGATCGACCAACTAGTGGACGCAACAGCAGGGCACGAACTGTTAAGCTTCATGGACGCTTACTCGGGGTACAATTAGATCCGAATGAGTAAAGCCGACGAAGAGAAAACGGTATTCACCACAGACCAGAGGTTGTATTGCTATAAGGTGATGCCATTCAGATTGAAGAATGCCGGCGCAACGTACCAGAGGTTAGTGAACAGGATGTTCGCTCGGCAGATTGGGAAGAACATGGAGGTCTATGTAGACGACATGCTGACCAAGAGTGTTACGGCAGAGAGGCACGCGGAAGATCTAAAAGAAACCTTTAAAGTTCTAAGAAGGTATAAAATGAAACTTAACCCGAACAAATGCGTGTTTGGGGTACCATCAGGTAGGTTTCTCGGCTTCCAGGTGCATCAGAGGGGAATCAAAGTGAACCTCGAGAAGATCAAAGCATTAGAAGAGATGGTTTCGCCAAGAACGCTGAAGGACGTACAGAGGCTGACGGGATGTCTCACATCACTTAACCAATTTATAGCAAAATCAACAGACAGATGCGCCCCATTTTTTAAAGCAATAAAGAAAGGAAAAGGGCTCGAGTGGAACAAAGAATGTGAAGTAGCCTTCCAGAAGTTGAAAGATTACTTAGGGCGAGCACCCGTCTTCTCAAAGCCAGTAGTTGGAGAGACATTATACCTATACCTCTCGGTCACAGAAGTGGCAACAAGCTCGGTGTTGATTCGAATGGAGGAAGGAATACAGAGACCAGCGTATTACACCAGTAAGGCGTTGCTGCCCGTAGAGACAAGGTATTCACCGGCAGAAAAGATAGCCCTAGCCTTGATCACGGCAGCCAGGAAGCTAAGGCCGTATTTTTAAGCACATGCAATAGAGGTGTACACCGATTATCCACTGAAGCTCATCTTGCAAAAGCCAGAACTGTCAGGTAGGCTGACTAAATGGGCGGTGGAGTTAAGCGAATTCGACATCAAGTACACCCCAAAAGCCGCAGTCAAGGGTCAGGCAGTGTCAGATTTTATATTGGAATTCACTGAGCCAGATGCCGAAGTGAGAAGAATAATGGAAGGAAAAAAGGAGAATAGTTTTCGATGGAGGTTGCATGTAGATGGATCATCAAACACCCATGGCAGCGGAGCCGGGATAGTCATAACAACCCCGGAGGGAGACACTGTAGAGTGCGCCATGAGGTTCGACTTCAAAGCAACCAACAACCAAGCAGAATATGAAGCTTTGTTGGCTGGCTTGAGGGTCTGTATAGCGTTAGGAGCAGATGAGTTGGAGATTTATAGTGATTCGCAAGTTGTGGTTAACCAGGTTTTGGATGAATACCAGGCGAGGGAGGAGCACATGATAGCTTACCTGGACATTGCAAAGAAACTGCTCAGAAAATTCAAGATGTACAAGATCTGTTAGATCCCTCGGGAAGAAAGCAAGAAAGCAGACGCTTTGTCTAAATTAGCTTCAGCCACCATGAGTATCAGGTCCAAAGCGATACCGGTGGCGCACCTGACTAGGCTGAGTACAGCAGAATCTGAGGAAGTCATGGTGTCGGAGATCCAACCAGTTCAAAGCGAATGGACCACACAACTCAGAAAGTATTTGGAGGAAAACATTTTACCCGAGGATACTGTGGAAGCAAAACGCGTTAAGTACAGGTCAACCTGGTACACAATTCTGAGAGGTGAATTATACAGAAGAGGGTTCTCAAAGGTGCTGCAAAGGTGTATCGCTGGCGAAGAAACCAAAAAGATCCTGAAGGATGTTCACAGTGGAGTATATGGGAACCATACTGGGGGTAAGAGTCTGGCGCATAAAGTGCTTAGGCAAGGATTCTATTGGCCAACTTTGTTTGCAGAGGCACAACGGTTCGTGGAGAGCTGTGAGACATGCCAGAGAATAGCAAACGATATTCGGCAACCCCCGGAGTTGCTCAGAAACTTAACTTCACCTTGGCCCTTTGGCATGTGGGGCCTCGACCTGATAGGACCAATGCCCACTGGAACAAAGGGGGGGGTGCGAGGCATGCTATTGTGGCAGTAGACTACTTTACTAAATGGGCGGAAGCAGAAGCTCTTGTGCACATCACTGAGGCAAACACCACCAGTTTTGTCAGAAAGAACATAATATATAGGTTTGGAATCCCGAACATCATCATAACAGAAAATGGGACCTAATTCGACAACAACAAGTTCAGAAAAATGTGCGAAGAGTATAAGATCGTGAACTACTATGCGTCACCTGCTCATCCTCAAACCAATGGCCAGACTGAAGTTGTGAACAAGGTGATCAAGCATACACTGAAAGCAAAGTTGGAAGCCAAGAAAGGCAGCTGGGCGGACAAGCTACCAGAGGTGCTATGGGCATATCGAACAACGGTAAGGTCATCCACAGGGGAGACTTCTTTTACGTTAGCATTCGGGACGGAGGCCGTTATCCCAGCAGAAATAAGTTTTACATCACCCAGGGTACTACTATACAGCCCCGAGCACAATGTTAACATGCTACAGCAAAACCTAGACGAGCTTGAAGAAGTCAGGGATGCAGCGCAAGTGCGAAACGCCGCATACCAGCAAAGGGCTGCGAGGTACTATAATTCCCCTGTTCGCGTGCGTAGATTCCAGCTTGGAGATTTAGTACTAAGAAGAGTGTCCCTGAACAACAAGGATAGGTCGGCAGGATCCCTCGCCGACAAATGGGAGGGACCTTATGTCGTCAAGGGAGTCGCGGGGCACGGGGCGTACATGATAGCCCAACCAAGGGGGAGCCTAGTGCCCCGACCATGCAATGCCCAGTACCTCAAGATTTTCTACCCCTAAGGAACTCATCTCTATGTTTATGTTAATTCAGTTTGTTTCTTGTCCCATTTTAGCTTTACATCAATTGTTTTAGATTCTTTGATTTTCTAATAAAGTTCATTTGCCAATAAAGAGGTTATTCATTGAAGTCGATGAGTCTCGTGATCAAAGGTATTCCATGGCCAGTGAACAAACAATAGCCACTTAATAGTTGGCCAAACAAACGCAAAAAAGAATTCGAGCGCTACAAAGCCGCGAGAGAGCGGACGAGTAGTGCTTGAAGGTTAAAGAAGCTAAAGTAGCACGCCCGCCTAGTTAAGATAGTGCAAACGCGCTTCTTAGCAAAAAGGCAAAATCGAGGCACCAGGGTAACTGGAAAATTGCTCGGAGCGCCGCCAGAAAAACTGGTGAGATGCGCAGCTGTGTTAGCCGGTACAGAGTACCCCAACGATTCGGCAAAACCATGCACAAACAAAACCAGGAGACGTCCTAGGTGACTTGTGTAAGGACCTCAACGTATGGTCGGGGTGAGCCTCGACGTAACGTCTAGGTAAAACCTAAATAGGTTAAAAAGAAAAACGCCAGTTGAATAAGATACTCGGCCACATTAGTTACCAGTTAAATAAGATACTTGGCCAAATTAATTGCCAGTTAAATAAGATACTTGGCTGGACCGGCTAAGCGACCAGTTAAGAGTGACTTGTGTAAGGACCTCAACGTATGGTCGGGGTGAGCCTCGACGTAACGTCTAGGTAAAACCTAAATAGGTTAAAAAGAAAAACGCCAATTGAATAAGATACTCGGCCACATTAGTTACCAATTTAATAAGACACTCGGCTAAGATCGGTTAGTTTCCAGTTAAATAAGATACTTGACTAGACTGGTTAAGCGACCAGTTAAGAAAGCACTCGAAAATAAGAAAGCAGAACGGTAAGAATGAAAATTCATATATGTAAGGATAATACAAAGAATCGTTACAAAAATACAGAAGAAAAATCAAGAAGATGGTGCTGGGGGTTGTGAGCTGCTCCCACTCGGGTCAGGCTCCATCACGTACTCGCTGAGGAGGCTGTCTTCAGAAGGCCACACAATCACATCTTCTTCATCATCGTCATCCATCCAGGCGCTATAGTCCATCCTAGGGACGGGACCAACATCAGGATTCTCACCATCGATCCCCACTTTCTGACAAGCGTGAAAAGTAGAGAAGGAATTGGCGGTGGGAACCTCCAGATGCATGGGATGTGGCACCTTACCTTTACTTCGGCAATATGCTCGCCACTCTTTCATCTGGATCCGAAGAGACTCCAGAGACGTATCCACATGCTTCTTGATCGAAAGGCTCCAGTTGGCCCTGGCCCGGTCGGTCGCCCTGCTCTTCATCTTGAAGAATTCTCCAGCCGAGACCATTCCTCATTGGAACTCCCTAAGAAGCAAAGCATCATAGGCTGGAGATCGTTTAAAGCGGTCGACCCCCTGTATCTCCAACTCCAGCCTAGCTTCCTTTGACAGAGATTTGACTGTCAAGGCCTGACGCTCCAAGTCTTCTATTTGGCATTCATAAGAGGTTTTCGCGTCCTCAGCGGCCTACTCGGCCTGAAGCAAAGTTTCTTGGGTGGATGACAACTAATCTTGCAGGGTTGTGGCCTTTTCAGCAGCAAAAGACGCTTTCTGTTCAGCCTCCATCTGACGAGCCAGGCATTGATCTAGGAGCACCTGACTTGATCTAGCCCCCTCTTGACAAGCTAACTCAGCCCGAGAGCGATGGTTTTCACTCTCTTTCAGTTGGGCTTCTAGCTGTCTTATTCTTTCTGCCTGGGCTTTACCAGCCTAGCAAGCCCCGGACATTTCGGCCACCATCTGCAGCAAATCAACAGCAAACGGGGGTGAAGTAATAAAAAAAGAAGAAAAATATAAAATTATTCATATAATCAAGGCGTTACTCACATAGGAAGCACTGTTGAAGAAGTTGCAGAGCCGATCGGACACGGTTCCAGCCCTGAAGTGACTCCAATGATCCTCCCCAATATAGGCTCAGCCTGAAGCCATGGCCCTCAGCATAGTCTCGGGGGTAGGATCATCTGTCTGGGTCGAGGGGCCCAAACCACCCACGCAAGTTTCAGGGAGCCCGGCAGTCGAGGCCACCCGAGGAGAGCTAGCGGAGCCGCCAACACTGTCCTTGATCTGGTCCCGTGGAGGGGTCATACCCATTTTTCTCCCAACCTCTGCTCCCCTCTCATCACTTGAAGATGAATCAACATATGTGAAAGTTCTTAAAATACTCGAGGCGTGTTCAATATAAAGCTAGAGGGGGGGGGGTGAATAGATTTTAGCTATTATTACCCAATTTTCGCATGCAAGTCAATTTTACGAAAATGCCCCTACTAGTCAAAAATACATACAAGTGTAATATAGTGCGGAATTTAAATAACACTTGATGTATACGTGGAAACCCAACCACTGGGAAAAACCACGGGCTGTATAGTGCGCCACACTCGGAACTCGAAATCACTAATTGAAATGAAGTTTACAACCTATGTAGACCTCGTCTAACATTCCGGTCTGTAACCCCTCACTTCTACCCAGCGGGCCTTTATTAGCAACCCTATTCCAATTTGCTTGAGGCCTAAGCACTCTTAGCCTCAAGACTTACTTCTCTAAGAAGAGAAACAACCTATGTGAATATATATATGAATATTCAAATAACAAACAAGGCTAGGTAACCTTAGATGCTTATCTAGGATGATGATATAATCAATTTAATCAACCCTAGATATCAATTGCTAAATGACATGTCAAATAGCTTAGCTAATCAAGATTAATTAAAAACCTAATTAGCTATCACAAACAACACTCAATTAATTTTCATCACAAATAATCTCTAACTTGTATCTAGCATATAATCAAAAGCATACAAGTAATTAAAGAGATGTATTAATATGAAAAACACTAAAGTAATATGAAATTAGTGAAGAACATACCAAATAAGATGTGATGATTCAAAACCATGCATGGATCAATTCTATGAAGGCATAGAAGATCAAATATGAAATTTGATGCAAAAGGGAATTGATTTGAGTGTTTAAAGATAGGTTCTTGATTTGATTTTTTCTCAAAAATCTCTCTTGAAAGATTAGGGTTCTAATTGCTCAAGAAACTTATTCAGAGATTGAGAAAACAAGATATTTATAGACATCAAGAATTGGGCATGCGAAAAGACACTTTTGCCCCTGAAACGCACCGTTCGGCGGTTTCAATCGGCGGCCTGGCCGCCGATGACGACCGCTGAATTGAGCTCGTGAAGAACAGAGCATTAACGGCGGTTTCATTCGGCGGTTACGTGACCGCCGATCCAACCGCCGAATCAAACCCGAGGGATTAAAATCGATCAGGTATGAACGACGGTTTCGAACGGCGGTCGTGACCGCCGATCTTGACCGCATAATTGCTTCAGACCAATCTGGACTGAAACGGCGGTTTAATTCGGCGTCCAGGCCGCCGATCATAACCGCCGATCACCAACAATGGTGAAAACCAAGGAGAAGCCAAGGGCATTCTCCATAGGCGGTCTTCGCGCGAAACCAAGCACTCATTAGTGCAAGCGCGGACGTTTTTGAACAATGTCGGGAAACGAATTATAAGGCACATATACACACAACAAGATATATCAACCAAAGTGCTAGTGTGTAAAGTGACATGTGAAGAGATGCACATAAAAATAAGCAAGTATGCAATCATAGCAAGAATGCTAAGTGAGTGTGTGCTACTAGATCTCTTCAAAGAAAAACAAGCACAAGAGATTATACCTTTGGCGTGCTTGTATCTTGAGGTCATGGAAGGGCCTTTGATCTTCAACACTAAACACTTAGACTACCCTTACATTCAAAACCCCAACATGTGGTTTGACCACGAAATAAGCCAATCAAAAAAACGGGAATCCTTACAATCTCCCCCTTTGGCTATTTCGTGACAAAACCACCACTCACATTGATTCCTCACAACAAAAATAAACCTATGGGTCAATGAAGATTTTCTACAATACAAAGAGATATATAAAAATAAAACTTGAAGTCTTCAATCTCTTGTAGAACAATCATTCCCTGAAACAAGGTTTCTAAACTTTCCGAAACAAGTAAAAGTTAGATGAATCAAGTGAGGACATAAACAAGCATTTGCATTTCTAAGAAATTAAACACAACATCATGCAATGTATGATGAATGCAATGCTCCCCCTCAAAGGGTTACTCCCCCTCAATGTATATCCTCCCCAATGTGCACCAATGGCTACAACAATTTGCACCTCCCCTTACCACATTATACTCCCCCTTTTTGTCATGATATAGACAAAGGAGTAGTCCCCAACCGGGTCACTCAAGGCAAAGAGAGATAGTAGCATTCTAGTATATGCATAATCAATATAAGTCACTTTATGCAATCTCAATTAATCAGAGAGAAACGAGGAGATTTATTAGATAAAATGTGTGAAACAAAATGCTTTGCATACAAGACATATTGCATTCAAGTCCAAAATACCATGGTATTTGGCAAAGCAAATGACAAAGGTTTCTAATAGGAATTCAAACCAATTTCACCATTGTCATGAGAGAAGCAAGGATATAGAAATTTCATTGATTTCAATTTAAGAACAACTATATCCAACTTTATAAGCTAAACATGTCATGAGCAACTTTGCACCCTATTTGATTTTTCCGGGAATGAAACCCGTATGATAGTAGACATGTTCAACCAATAAAGAAAGAGAGACATTTGGATTGTAAAATCCTTGAATGGATACTAGATCCTTTTTCATTTGAGTCTCATTAGCTTTTTCACACAAGTTTTTGCATTTAAGAACGCAATTATCAATTCATGCTTTTTCATTTGAGCATGTACATGAATTTCATGTTTTTCATAAGACATTAGCATGTTATTTAAGAATCATCATGTCATGGAGATAATCATAGGTCATTCAAATCATACTTCCTACATACATCTCCTAGTCCAAAATGCATGTTTGAACATAAATATGACATGGATTGTAAACAAGCAAGGTTCACACTTATTGAATTGAAAACATATATACATATGTGCAACCAAGCTTACTCAAGCAATCAACCAAGAAGCATAAGATTTTTCAAATTTTTTGCAAGTGACAAGAATGCAAAAATAGCTCTCTTTGCTTGAGTTCCCCATATGGGGTTAGTATCATCCTTCATTAATGAAGGGCATGAGGTCCTATGGACCTACCAAGTCCATTGGACTTAGTTGAACCTATTTGAGACTTGTTAGTCTCGTAGCAAGCGGGTTCATTTTTCCTTATCCACATAGATATAACATTTTTCTTCCTAGTGGACAAAGGTTGCATGTCATTCACTAACCTAGGATTATTGACAAAAGATTTCCTAGGCTCATGCAAATGGGCTCTTCTTAGCCTCTTTTTCTTTATCATGCTATCAATCCTACAATGGTTAATGTACTTAAAGCACTTAGGCCTAATATGCCCATAAACACCACAATAATGACAAGTTGGTACAAAGTAAGAATTCATACCATGTTCTTGTGAAGTCATTGGAGACTCATCATGCATTTGATGTCTCTTTTGGTGTTGAGTCGGTTCATGTCTTCTATTTGGTTGAACCGGAATGGGTTGCCTCCTTGGATTAGGTAGCATGTTTTGCCTCTTTTCATAGTGAGTCATTTGTTGAGGAGAGATGACTCGAGAGGCTCTAATCCGTTGAGCTTGGGGTTGTCTCGTTTTCACCACCTTCACTTGTGCATTTTTCGAACATTGTCCTAGTTCTAACTTCTTCCTAGGAGTTTGCACCGGTGACGCTTCTATCTTACCCAAACTCTTCACAAAGATGGTCTTCTTAGGAATAGAGCAATCCTTGCTCACTTCGAATCCAAGACCTCTTTTGTCACAAGGGCTTTTTCCTACACCAAGTATGTTGTCAAGTTTCTTGGTGCTTGTGGTCATTCTAGTCAATGACTCTTTGGCTTCAACAAGCTCTCTCTTCAAACCCTCTTCATTCCTCTTAGACAAAGCTAGCTCATCTTTTAGCTTGTCTTCTTCCACCATGGATCTTATCACTTCATCATTCAAGTGATCAACTTGTGTTGAAAGCCTAAGTAGTTCTTCCTTTAACCTTTGAATCTCTTTTTCATTCTTTAACTTAGAGCTTTCAAAACTTTCAAAGTTGTCCTTAAGATCCATTTTCTCCACTTGCTTCTTTAGGAGGTCATTGTATGTTGTAAGCTCTAGATTTTCTTCCTCTAAAATCCTTAGAAATCTATCTTTCTTCTTCATGGAGCTTTCAACATTGACTATAAAGTTATGCATATCCATATTCTCTACATTTCCATTTGTAGAGTTAGATAAGGAGTCATCTCCACTAGTGTCATCTTCTAGGCTCTCCTCCTCTCTTATGGATCCAATTTCCTCATCAAGACCTTCACCTTGATCTCTTGAGTCAATAAGTGCCATATCCCAATGCGAAGCAACAACTATCTCCTCTAGAGCTACTTCTTCGACTTTCTCTTCTATGGGATCACTAGCAACGGAATTCTTACCAACAACTTCATTTTCTTCACAATTGGCACCCAATGCCTTGAAGTTATTGATAAGCTCATCATCACTTGATGACTTATCTCCTTCTTCGGAGTCATCACTTTCACTCCAAATGGCGGCCATCATTTTTTCTCTCTTGTTCTTCAAATTCCCACAATCTAGTGAGATATGACCTATGCCACCACACTCATAGCATTGGATCCCTTTCCTTTCACTATTCTCTTGCCTATGCTCAACCTTCTTGAAAGGAACCCTTTTCTTCAATTCTTGCCCTTTGGATGCATGACCCTTCTTCTCGAATTTTACAAACTTCTTGAATTTTCTCATTAAAAGTGCCATGTCTTCATCCGAGTCATCCTTGTCCTCCTTCTCAACCTTGGAAGCTCTCAAAGTAATCCCTTTTTGCTTCTTTGAAGGAGTGGAGCTAGGACCCTTCCTAGACTCGTAGGCGAGAAGTCTACCTATTACCTCGCTCGGCTTCATGTCCTTAAAATCACTATTTTCTTCTAAAGCCGTCACCTTAGACTCAAACCTCTCGGGAAGCGATCTCATTATCTTTTGCTTGATCCTTCTATCCGAGTAAGGGTCACCAAGTTGATGACTTTGGTTGACAATGTCCATCAACCTAATCTCGAAGTCGTTGAAGCACTCATTCTCCTCCATCCTAAGTGTCTCAAATTGAGTTTGGAGGACTTGAAGTTTGGAGTCCTTCACTACTTCGGTTCCCTCGTGTGCAACCTCTAAGATGTCCCATGCCTCCTTGGCTATCTTAGTGTTCTGAATCAGTTTGTACTGATTTTCATCCACTGCACATATGAGGGCGTGCCACGCCTTTTGATTCCACTTGGACAACTCAAACTCAGGTTGTGTCCACTGTGCCTTAGGCTTGAGCACTTCTTCTCCTCCACCCGTGGGAGTCATCATAGGAGGCGAATATCCATCTTCAATGGCCATCCATGCCCTATCATGGATTTGACACACATATGCCTCCATCTTCCCTTTCCATTGGGAGTAATTTATGCCGGTGAGGAGGGGTGGCCGTGTGCTTGAAGCACCCTCATGGTTGCCACCGAATCCACTCATTGTATCAAATGAATGAATGAAATGTATGCAAAATGTATGAATGAGCAAAAATCACACAAATGCACAACACACCTAAAATGAGCTAGGATCACCTAAGTATATCTAGGAACCCGCTCTGATACCAATTGAAAGTTCTTAAAATACTCGAGGCGTGTTCAATATAAAGCTAGAGGGGGGGGGGGGGGGGGGGGGGGGTGAATAGATTTTAGCTATTATTACCCAATTTTCGCATGCAAGTCAATTTTACGAAAATGCCCCTACTAGTCAAAAATACATACAAGTGTAATATAGTGCGGAATTTAAATAACACTTGATGTATACGTGGAAACCCAACCACTGGGAAAAACCACGGGCTGTATAGTGCGCCACACTCGGAACTCGAAATCACTAATTGAAATGAAGTTTACAACCTATGTAGACCTCGTCTAACATTCCGGTCTGTAACCCCTCACTTCTACCCAGCGGGCCTTTATTAGCAACCCTATTCCAATTTGCTTGAGGCCTAAGCACTCTTAGCCTCAAGACTTACTTCTCTAAGAAGAGAAACAACCTATGTGAATATATATATGAATATTCAAATAACAAACAAGGCTAGGTAACCTTAGATGCTTATCTAGGATGATGATATAATCAATTTAATCAACCCTAGATATCAATTGCTAAATGACATGTCAAATAGCTTAGCTAATCAAGATTAATTAAAAACCTAATTAGCTATCACAAACAACACTCAATTAATTTTCATCACAAATAATCTCTAACTTGTATCTAGCATATAATCAAAAGCATACAAGTAATTAAAGAGATGTATTAATATGAAAAACACTAAAGTAATATGAAATTAGTGAAGAACATACCAAATAAGATGTGATGATTCAAAACCATGCATGGATCAATTCTATGAAGGCATAGAAGATCAAATATGAAATTTGATGCAAAAGGGAATTGATTTGAGTGTTTAAAGATAGGTTCTTGATTTGATTTTTTCTCAAAAATCTCTCTTGAAAGATTAGGGTTCTAATTGCTCAAGAAACTTATTCAGAGATTGAGAAAACAAGATATTTATAGACATCAAGAATTGGGCATGCGAAAAGACACTTTTGCCCCTGAAACGCACCGTTCGGCGGTTTCAATCGGCGGCCTGGCCGCCGATGACGACCGCTGAATTGAGCTCGTGAAGAACAGAGCATTAACGGCGGTTTCATTCGGCGGTTACGTGACCGCCGATCCAACCGCCGAATCAAACCCGAGGGATTAAAATCGATCAGGTATGAACGACGGTTTCGAACGGCGGTCGTGACCGCCGATCTTGACCGCATAATTGCTTCAGACCAATCTGGACTGAAACGGCGGTTTAATTCGGCGTCCAGGCCGCCGATCATAACCGCCGATCACCAACAATGGTGAAAACCAAGGAGAAGCCAAGGGCATTCTCCATAGGCGGTCTTCGCGCGAAACCAAGCACTCATTAGTGCAAGCGCGGACGTTTTTGAACAATGTCGGGAAACGAATTATAAGGCACATATACACACAACAAGATATATCAACCAAAGTGCTAGTGTGTAAAGTGACATGTGAAGAGATGCACATAAAAATAAGCAAGTATGCAATCATAGCAAGAATGCTAAGTGAGTGTGTGCTACTAGATCTCTTCAAAGAAAAACAAGCACAAGAGATTATACCTTTGGCGTGCTTGTATCTTGAGGTCATGGAAGGGCCTTTGATCTTCAACACTAAACACTTAGACTACCCTTACATTCAAAACCCCAACATGTGGTTTGACCACGAAATAAGCCAATCAAAAAAACGGGAATCCTTACAATATGCAACAACTCGGGGAATCTTGGGGGTAGGGCGACCAGGAGAAAACGAGGCTTTTCTCTTTCTAGATTGCCTTTCGCGAGAATTCAAGTCAGCCGCAGGATCTTCAGAATCTGGATCAGGATGCCCCATTTCGACACCGCTGACCACGGGAGGAGTAGGAATTGGCTCGGCAGGAGTCGGAGTCTCCAAAGCCATCACGCCCAAGTGTTCCCCAGCTGCTTCAGTACCCTGGAATGTAGCACTTGGCGTGTTTGCAGCAGAGCGGAGGGAGTTGTCTCCACGGGAGAAAGCCGCTGGCTCGAGCTCAGAGGCAGGCTCAAGGGAGTGCCCAAGCTTCTCTTTTCCCTTAGAAGAAGAAGGACCCGCTTGATTATCCTGCCCAGCAACAGTCATACTTGCTCCAAAGTGGGTCCTACTTGCTCCAAAGCCCTATGAATCGTCCACAGCCCCTGCTGAATATGCGGTCATTTCTTGACCATGAGTCTCCTCGGGCACATAATTGGGCACTCCCTCTTCATCATCTCCCTCGAGAGGATTCTCGGGAACACTCTCGTCATAGTCACCCTCGGGAGGAGCTATCCCAGCATCTCGCTGGCGAAGAGCTGCTCTTCGCCTCGCCTCCACGATGCCTTTTATCCGGTGTGCCTGAGCATCGCAGACTATGTCTACATCGAACACTTAAAAACAAAAAACAAAAAAAACAAAAAAACAAAAGAGGAAATAGAAGGTGTTTCCTCGAGTCAGTAAGCTGATTCAAAAGACAGAATGCAAGAATAACTAGGGAAAGCTTATAAAAACTTACAGCGTTTGCGACATGCAGAAATCTGGGGAAAAAGGCTAGCTTTAATCATTTTCGCCTCGTTGAAGAGATAAGGTTTGCCCTTCTTTTCCAAAGGGGCGAACGGCTGCCCGAGCCAAAGTCTTCAACTCCTCGTCGGTGAAGGCAGGAGTCATATGGTTCCATTGAGGCGAACAAAAGTATCGAGGAACCCTGCAAGTTACCCGAGTGCCATCAAGATCAAAACTAATTGATTGGCCCCATTGTTCTCCCACGAAGAACCAGCTGTTCTTCCAAAATTTATTTGAAGTAGGGAAGCCCCAAACGAACCCCTTCATCTTCTCGTCCGTGGTCGGTTCGATTTCACTCTTAACCACTACGTCTTTAGGGATCAAGATCTCGGGCTGGTTTGATTGAAGAAAATAAACCCCCGTCTTCCCCACGGGCCTCAACGTGTAAAAGTGCCGGATTTCGCGAGGTGTGGGAGGTGGCCGCTTCATCCTATGCCACATGTGCCACATGCACATCAAAATCCGATAGCTATTTGGAGTTAGCTGCGCAGGGGCAAGCCGAGCCTCAGCCAAAAACCAGGTGATGAATGGCTGAAGGGGAAGAGTAACACCGCAAGTAAGCATCGCCCTATAGATTGCAATGTGGCCAGGTGAGGGGTTCCATGCAGCTCGACCGTCAGAAGGAACCAGCGAAACCATGTTGCTGTCTAGGTCGAAGTGTCCCATATACTTTTTTATCTCTTCAGGGCCGACCACGTTCGGCTCGACATCATAGGCACATATCCGCTCGGCAGAGAAAGGGATGCGAGCGGCCCTATGCTCCTCTTCAATATCACTCTCAATTACCTTTTGGGTCCCGACTCGGCTCTCCAGGGGATCCTTTTTACGAGTACTCATCCTCTTCCCAACTTGTCTCCACGGCCGAGTATCAGTATGAATGGAAAAAGAATAATCTGGCTGAGCTTCAGGCTGATAAGAGTCAGGTCGCGATGAATTCGAAGAAACGGAGGGAATCTCTGAAGTAGGAGGAACTTCAGAAGTAGCGGGTCCTTCACGAAAAAGCCTCGAAACGTCGGCGTCTAAATATTGAGGTTGATCAGGAAGAAGGTCTCCTAGCAACCTGTGGACAACCGTGGCAAGAAAAACATCACCTTGTTCAATAGCAATCATACCAACAGTAAAAAGACGATTCCTAGCAGCAAGATCCATAAGAACTAACCTTGATATATCAGAAAACTGGAGCAATGCAAACTGCAGAGGAAATCTTCAGAAAAGGAGGAATGATCTTCAAGAAAAGATCCGGGTTTTGAGGTCGAGGATCTTGGCAAAAACTAAGAAATGAGCGGCTAAACCCAGATAACTCAAAGAGAAGTAGCAGAGGCAAGTGAACTTTTTTCAGAAAGAAAAAAAGAAAAATGGCAAGAGATTTTTTGCAGAGAAAAGAAAAGGACTTTCCCCACGAGGCGTCAAGCTGATATATATAGGCAGTACCGGTTTCAAAAAAAATCGAAACCCTAGAGAGGGTAGGTGAAGAAGCGGGAAAACAAAGATGCAAGGGGAATGATGTGGGTTGCGTACGAATGAACAGAAAGGTCGTGTCCCATTAATGCCTCCTCCACGACCAAGCAAAAGGGGACAGATGGCAAGCAGAGAAAGCCTTGAGCCGTCAGGAAGTCAGTGCGTCACCATCAAAAGATTTCTGAATAGTGGGCGGATTAATCATGTGCGGACATAATTGAGACACATCAGCAATACTTCGAATCAAACGAGGATACTGAAAACCAACATTGAAACAAATTATAGCACGGTGTGTATAAATTATCTAGAGGGGGGTGAATAGATTTTAAGCTTTTTACCCAATTTTTCGTGTTAGTCAAAATTACGAAATTACCCATAAATAGATAAAGCAATAAATCAAGTATAAAATGCGGAAATTAAATAACACTTGATTTTTACGTGGAAACCCTCACGGGAAAAACCACGGGCTAGTAAGTAAGCCACACTCGAACCTCGAATCCACTAAATGTGTAAACAATTACAACCTAATCCCGGAAGTAATCACACACCTACCTAATCCTGGTATGAGTGAACCTAGTCCAATTTGCTTGCGATCTAAGCAACCTAATCCCAGATGCTACACACAAGACTTACTTTCTCTATGAAGAGAATAACAACCCTAAGTGAATATATGAATATCCAAATGCAACATAGAGTAAGGGAAACCCTATATGCTTATCTAAGATGATTAATATGCAGTTAGAACAATCCTAGATATCAAAACTAAATGACATGTCAAATAGTTTAGCTAATCAAGATTAAGCACAAAACTTAATTAGCTAACACAAAACAACTTCTCAAACATACATCATACTAATCTCAAACTTGTATTCAAAGTATATAAAATAACATACAAGTAATTAATTGAGATTGCTAGCTAAGAGAAACACAAAATATGTAAGATATTAGTGAAAAGCTTACCAAGCAAAGTATGATGAAGAATCCATGCAAGATGACATCTAGAAGATCAAGGATGATGCTAGATGATGATTGATGATCATGAAAAAGTGTTTGAGTAATAAAAAATGAGTTCTTGGAATTTTTCTTCTCTTTGAAAAATATCCTAAATATGAATTCTGAATATGAACTCTCTTAATTGACCTAAAGACAAAATGGCATATATATAGGGGGCCAAATCAAAGTGTGGTCGTTTAAGTAAGTTTCAAAGAAACGCGCCGATCGGCGGTTTCAATCGGCGGCCAGACCGCCGAATTGAGCTCGTGAAGAACAGAGCATAAACGGCGGTTCATTCGGCGGTTTCGTGACCACCGATCCCAACCGCCGAATCAAACCCGAGAGATTAAAATCAATCAGGTATGAACAGCGGTTTCGAACGGCGGTTTCGTGACTGCCGATTCAACCGCTGAATTAGACCAAGAGATAAATCAATCAGGTCTTGAATCGGCGGTTTCGAACGGCGGTCGTGACCGCCGATCTTAACCGTAGAAATGCTTCAGACCAATCTGGACTGAAACGGCGGTTTCATTCGGCGGCCAGGCCGCCGATCATAACCGCCGATCACCTAGATAGGTGAAAACCAAGGAGAAGCCAAGGGCATTCTCTATAGGCAGTCCTCGCGCTAAACCAAGCACATTCTAGTGCATGCGCGGACGTTTCCGAAAGTTATCAGGAAACGAATTACACGACAACAAGACACAATTATACACAACAAAATATAATAAATAAGTGCAAGTGTGAAATGTGACAAGTGAAGAGAATGCACACATATGCAATGAATGTTAAGTGTGTGTGTGCAACTAATCTCTTCAAAGAAAAGTAAGCACAAAGAAATTTACCTTTGGTGCTTATCAACACGAGGTCTTCAAAGGGCTTTGAACAATAAAACCGATACCTAGGCTACTCTTACAAAGAACCCCAACATGTGGTTTGTCCACGAAATGAGCCAATCAACAAATGGGAACCTTACAAACATTAATATGAAAGACGACAAATGAAAACAAGTCGTAAACAGGGGTTAAATATTTACCTCGAGCAAGCGGTATTCGGCTCAAATATTTAAGGGGGTATTGTTATAGGTAAAAATCGTCATAGAGGATACGTCACCCCCATGAAAAAGCCACGTAAGTAGGAGCCAGGAAAAGTCAACTCGAAAGGGGGAAATCCCCCAAGTAACCCACTCGGCTGAAACCAAAGCAACTCGATCACAAACAAAGAGAACCAGCTCGGGCAACACCACCTACTCGGGCATACTCGGGCATACTCGGGAATCAATAAGAAAAGATGGTTGCGGAAACTCGCTTCCCAAATACATGGAAGGAATCAGCAGTGAGCACCTCCACGATATGTAGCAGTGTAACCCTTCAGAGTTTAACAAGGAAACAAACAGGCCTCCCGCGAATAAAGGAGAATGAATCCATCCCAAACTCGTATTCAGCCAAAACAGGAAACATATCACGCCCAAGAAGGAAACAGAATCCGACTAGGACTGGGAATCCGCTCAAGACTTGGGCGCCACGACACCAAACCCTAGCGGCATCCCAAAACCCTAGAAACAACATGTATAAATACCCTTTGTAATGCATAAGAGAGGGATCGATCTTTTTTGGCATAAGAGAGATCTGAGCGTATTTTGTAATCAATTTTATATAGTGGATTTTGGCTTCGTTGCTTAGGCAACAACCCGTGGACGTTTCTCCGATCATCGGAGTTTTACCACGTATTTCTTGCTCATTATTTTTACAATATTAAGATTCAAACTATTATCACTCGCAAACGTGATCTCAAATCATCGATTGAGTGTTGATGAAAAATCACCGTCAACAGTATCCATGGAAGAGGGTTTGAAATTGGAGTTTCCAGGACATGTAGTTATTAGTGGTGAGTTTGAGTGGTGCTTGGGCAGCGATGTTGATGGTGATCAGATGGAATTCATTCGGGCGGAGGGCTGTAGAGCTGATTGGAATGACATTGATGATGGACTAAGCACTCAAAGAAGCAGTAGTGGCAGCTGCAGTTGATTCGGTGGTCATGCTTGCGGGTGGGTCAGTGTTTGTAGTCATCTTGTTGCGTGACAAAGAAGATCGAGAAAGAAAAAAAAAAATTATTCAGGGGAGAGGGAGATCGGCTGCTCTGATACCATATAGAAGAATATAGGGTTTGGTGAAATATTTGCACCCCTTTTCATTGATTTGTGAACAATATATATACATCAGAGATAGGAGTCCTACCCGCCTAAGCAACACTAGGAGATAGAATCTTTCATGTACAAGGAATGTAATTTAAAATAGGAAAACTACTTACAACAATATTTACAGAGTTATATTTTAACTAGAACACTTGTCATTTAACAGTATGTAGTAAATACGTCCGGCTCTGGCCAGTTGCTAATAACAAAGAAAGGGAGAGGAGGCCATATTGAAATACCAAAGAAGTGAACGAAGTAAGATTGGTTGTTAAAAGAAGAAAATGGGGAAATTCAGAAACACACATTCCATATTAACACGACTTTACAGTGATTGAAAATAAATAAATATTATGATTCAGTTTCTTTTATATATAATAAATCATGACAGAGATGCAACAGTTTGAAGCTAATATATGTATATCTTCAAAAAGATATGGTCAAGTGTTACCATATTATTTTAGAGCTTGCTTGATGTGAAGAAAGAATCATCAAAGAGTACGTTATTTTAATGCTTTTATATTCGAAATATAAACTACTCTTTCAATCTATTTCAATCAATAATACATAATCCGAATTTTATATGCTTACAGTTGTTTAGACATATTGTTATACTTTATTTAAATACATTTCATGACCTATCACTTAATGACTTCAACGATTATAGTTCTGCATGTAACGCAAGTTAAGCTGTTGATGATGATGATGAGATTGGGGAAATATGTTGCGGTGATCTTGTTTGTGAAGCCAAAGAAGGTTTTGGGGGAACTTGTAGGTACTCCAATCCACCTTCCAACATCTCTACAACTCTAGTCATCGATGGCCTATCGGACGGAATGGTTTGAATGCACCACATGCTCACTAACACCATCTTCTTGGCAAGCTCCTTTTCCTCTTCGGTGACAACACCATGAAATTCAAAATCCTTGCCTGGTTCAAGCTGCTTATAAATCCAACTTGGAAAATATATTTCGCTCGTATGAGACACTCTTACATCAATGTTTTTTCTTCCACCAACCATTTCAAGAATCATCATTCCGTAACTATATACATCGGATTTGTGAGAGACTTCTCCAAAGTTTCTACAAAATATTTCTGGCGCAATATACCCTGCAGTTCCTCTTGCACCCAACATTGATATGATACTCTCTTTCTTTTTACATAGTTTTGCAAGCCCAAAATCAGCTATCTTTGGGATAAAATCTTCATCTAAAAGAATGTTGTGAGGTTTAATATCAAAATGCACAATCCTTGTATTACAACCCCGGTGCAAATACTCTAGTCCTCTAGCAATTCCGACTGCAATTTGATACATTGTCTTCCGTTCCAATTGCGATTTGTACTTGAAGGCTTTTGATCATATATAAACTTATCAAGAGATCCATTAGGCATGAACTCATATATTAGAGCTCTATTTTTCCTTTCATAACAAAAGCCAAGAAGAGTGACTATATTAACATGGGATGTTCTACTAATGCTAGCTACCTCATTTATAAATTCTTCTCCATTGCCCTTCGATTTCTTCAAGAACTTCACTGCCACAAGACGACCATTGGTTAGCTTCCCTCTGTATACATCACCAAAACCTCCTTCACCGAGTTTATTGCTAAATGATTTTGTTATCCTCTTAACGTCAGAATAATTATATTTTTTGGGTGGAAGAGATCCAAAATTTCTAACAAAGGCCTCCATGTTTCGGTCATTCTCTGTTTTCTTTCTCAAGAAAACCGCAACCTTATCTAATGTATAGTTTCTTGCAGAGGCACTTATGAGAAGAACGGTCATGAGGATTATTATTATCCCCACCACTGCAGCTGTAATGCCTGAATTTAAAGAGAGGGGTGAGCTAATGTGATAAAACGAAAATGAACAATTGTGAAGAAATTTTTGATAAACAAGTTATTTGATGAACAGATTACCTATGGAGATCTTCCACCTCTTGTTGAAGAATGATCCTGCAGCATAAATAAAGGATCAAAAGTCTATCAGTTGACAAGTAATTATCACTAAATGGATCTCGAATCTGAACTTCAAAATTCTAAGTCCATAATATAACAATCCTTTAAATTCTTTAAACAATCTGAACATATATTCTGTAAATGCTTTCTATGATATTTCACATGGTTTTGCTAAAAGAAATCCTTGTTATATTGTCATAATGTTAGGATTTGCAGTTATATCTAGAGGTGACCGCGGTTCGGTTTGAACCGAAACCGCCACTGTACGAACCGGACCAAAACTGGGAGTTCCAGTTCTGGTTCTAAATTTTCAAGAACCTATCTGGAACTGGCGGTTCCACTCTTATATATATTTATTTAAAAAAGAGCTTATTTAGACCATTGGTTTTGACTTTAGTCGTTTATTGAAGTTGCAAATGAAGGAATAGTAAAAGAAAGTTGCAAGATGGGGAACAGTAAGAGAGAGGGTTGGCAACGAAGGAGAGTTTGCGGAGGTCATGTGGCATTGCTGGTGGAATTGTAGTGGAGGAGAGCGATGGTGATAGAGGAAGAGGGAATGGAGATGGCAGATGAAGAGGTGGAAGAAAAGGAGATGAAGGAGGAGGAGAATTGATGTAGCGGAAGCTCTGTCGAGAAAAACCTGCAAGAAACAAATTGAAAACAACCTACTAAAGTTCCATTGATTCGTGCACGAATACCGGAAGATTAGGCTTCAAATTCGTTGATTCACAAAGAATACCGAAATTGGGAGATATTAGAGAAACTCTAAATTTTATAAATCAAAAACTGATTAGCCTTTCGGCTTACATCCTTATTTAAAGCAAATAAAACATAAACCTAGTCGTATTCCTTGAAAAACAAGAAAACGAGCCCAAATAGGAAAAATTACCAAAAAAGGAAAAAACGGGATTAAAGCAAAAACTAATTCTACTAAGAATCCTAAGTACCCCGGAATTGACGGAAGTCGATTCGGACTTGGGAAACTCGATTTATTGCAAAAACGAAACTTTCCAAAAACGGCAAAAACGGCCTTTTCGGGGCCTAAACGACGGAATTCGGCTAAAATTGGGTATGTCTCACAAGCAAAGCTAGTGACCTTGAAAGGTCTCGCTGATCTGCATCAACGACTAGTAGGATTAAAATGGCCATTTTCCTTGGTTTTTCTCTTATCCCACCCCTCCATATAATCTAATGCCAATTGATCTACTGCTGCTGCATCATTCTCCCCAGGTTGGAGAAAATTCGTCCTCGAATTTCCTACAGTATCGTCATCAGAGGAGTCGCCATGAAAAGGAATCAAATGTTTGATATTAAACACATCATGAGTACGAATGTGGCTAGGAAGCTTCAGGCAATAGGCATTCGGATTAATTTTCTCTACAATTTCAAGTGGTCCAATCTTCTTAGCAGCAAGTTTATTATAATCCTCCACAGCAAACCTGTCCTTGGTAAGGACTGCCCACATCAAACTCCAAGTGGCGTCGTTTCTTGTCAGCGGCTAGCTTGTATTTTTCTGCCACCTGAGACAGATTTTGCTGCACCTGCTGATGGACCTCACGCAACCCTTGGACAAAATCTTCAGCCTTACCATGAATCCTAGTCCTGTTCGGCAGCGGCATTGAATCAAGTGGGCTGCGAGGAACCAAAGAGTAAACCACCTGAAAAGGACTGAATCCCGAACCCCTATTGACAGCATGGTTGTGGGCAAATTTGGCTTGGCTAAGTTTCAGATCCCATGACCGGACATTATCCCCTACCAGACATCGCAGCAAATCTCCCAGAGCTCGGTTCACCACCTCCGTCTGCCTATCTGTTTGTGGGTGATATGCACTACTAAAGTCCAACTTGGTATTGACCATCTTCCAAAGGCTTCGCCAAAAGTGACTGAGGAATCGAGTGTCCCGGTCAGAAACGATCGAAGTAGGTAATCCATGAAGACGATACACCTCCCGAAAGAATAATTGGGCAACCTTTACAGCATCAGTAATTTTTTTGCATGGGATAAAGTGAACCATTTTGGAAAACCAATCAACAATGACATAGATGGAATCAAAACCCCAACCCCTCTGAGTTCGTGGTAACCCTAAGACAAAATCCATACTCAAATCCGTCCATGGTTGAGTAGGAATGGGTAGTGGCATGTACATACCTGCGTTAGTTGCTTTCCCTTTGGACAATTGATAGATCATACATCTTCCGACATATTTCTCCACTTCCTTCCGGATTGTTGGCCAAAAGTAGGATGCCTTGACTAGCTGAAGAGTTTGGTCCCTACCCACATGGCCCTCACCATGTAATTCCTTAATAATTTGCAGACGCAGACTACAATCAGGAACACAAAGTTGATTTCCCCGAAATAGAAATCCATCTACCAATAAAAATTTTGATTTTTCCCCCACTCGCACAGCAGCCATCACCTCAGAAAAATACTTGTCAGAATCAAACAATTCATGAAAGGAATCAAAACCTAGTACCTGGACAGTCATTATGGACAATAAACTGACTCTTCGACTCAGAGCATCCGCCACTCGGTTTGTAACACCTGCCTTGTGCTTGAGAACAAATGTGAACTGCTGTAGGTAGGCGGACCACGAAGCATGCCGGGCAGAAATCTTATCTTGGCTATAAAGGTGCCGCAATGAATCATGATCAGTGTACAAAATAAATTCACGATGGAATAAATAATGTCGCCAGTGTTTCACAACTTGGACCACAGCATAGAATTCCATGTCGTACGTACTGTAACGAACTCGAGACCCCGTCAGTTTCTCACTAAAATATGCCACCGGCTTCCCAGCTTGACTCAAAACAGCTCCGATGCCTACTTTGGATGCGTCACTATGCAACTCAAAAGGTTGAGAAAAATCGGGTAGGACTAGGATAGGGGCTGTTGTCAGTTGTTCTTTTATTTTCTGAAACCCTTCTTCTGCTTCGGGTGTCCATTGAAACTTGACTCCCTTCATGCATTCTGTGACAGGAGCCATAATGCTATTGAAGTGTGGAATGAACCGACGATAAAATGACGCCAACCCATGAAAACTGTGAACCTCTGTAATTGTTTTTGGTCGGGGCCACTGCCTCACTGCCTCAATCTTGGACTCATCTACCTGTAGTCCCTCTCCAGAAATAATATAACCCAAGAACAACACCCTTGGCGTCATAAAAACACATTTTTTTGCTGCCGCAACAAATTTCTCCCTGTGTAGAACACACAATACTTCCCGAATGTGCTGAATGTGCAGCTCGGGGTTTGCACTGTAAATCAAGATATCATCAAAATATACAACGACAAACTTACCAATGAAGGGTCGAAGTGCTTGATTCATTACTCTCATGAAGGTGCTAGGCGCGTTTGACAACCCAAAAGGCATGACTAGCCACTCATATAAGCCCTCTCGCGTTTTAAACGCTGTCTTCCATTCATCCCCAGGTCAAATATGAATTTGATGATATCCAATCTTCAGGTCAAGTTTGGTGAACACAATTGCCCCACTAAGCTGGTCTAACAAATCATCTAGTCTCGGAATTGGAAAACGATACCTCACAGTGATCTTGTTAATTGCATGGCTATCAACACACATCCTCCACGTCCCATCCTTTTTTGGTATTAAAAGGGCGAGTACAGCACACGGGCTAAGACTCTCACGAATATGCCCCTTTGAATGCAACTCTTTAACCTGTCTCTTTAATTCTTCATGTTCAGTCGGACTCATGCGATAATGTGGCCTGTTTAGCAACATAGCTCCAGGCTCCAGGTCAATATGATGTTGTATATCCCGTAGGGGTGGAAGTCCTTCGGGTAACTCATCTGGAAATACATTAGTAAATTCTGAAATCAGAGGAGCTGCAGCTGCAGGAACCTCCACTTCAGCACTCGTTTCTTTTCCAATCAACACGTACACTGTTTCTGATTCCTCCATTACCAACTCGAATTTAGCATAAGTCAATAGATTAGCATTTTCTCCATGTGACTTCGAATGTTCAGTTGGCTTGCTTGGCAGTAGTACGATCTTAGTGCCCTCAAAAACAAAAGAGTGAGTATTTTTGAATCCATCATGATGCACATTTCTATCATGTTGCCACGGTCTCCCTAACAATAGATGACACGCATCCATATTCACTACATCACACCATATTTCATCTTTGTAGTTATAACCCATTGAAAACGAAATTAGTGCCCGCTGGGACACCGTTACCTCTCCGCCTTTTTGCAGCCATGCTAACCGGTATGGCCTTGGATGTTTCTCTGCCTTTACCCCTAATTTTTGCACCGCTTCAGCTGACACGATGTTCTCACAACTTCCTCCATCTATGACGAATCTACACACCTTTCCCAGAATGGTACACGTAGACTGAAATATATTATTTCGAAGCCAATTTTCCTCGTCAGTTCTTGGTGTCAAACATGTACGACGCACCATTAACAAGGTTCCAGTGTCACCGTTAATCAGGTCTTCGTTCACCACGTCCTCCTCTCCTATTTGCGGATCAACATCTATTTCCACATCCTCTTCATTGAATTATGTAGTATCAATAAATAAAACCTTTTTAGCTGGTCTTTTGCATTCAGACAATCGATGAACTGTCTCGCCACAACCGAAACGTCGAAAACCACCCGTTGTCTTGGGAGGCTGAGTTGTAATTGAGGGGTTTCGCTGCGCGGAATTTGAACTGCTACTAGCTCCCCAACGGTTCCCTGTGTTATTACCACCACTGCCGTTCCCACTTGTTGTTCCACTTCGACTGTTAGGTCCTCCTCCAAAATTCAAAAATGGTCCAGTATTAGATTTTCGCGACAAACTCTTCTCCAACTGCAACGCTATCTGATGTGCCTCTGTCACCGTCACCGAATCAAAGAGGTTAATCATATCGAGAATTTATGTTCGCAACCCACCACAGTAGCGCGACACCAACTGGTCTTGTGTCTCTTGAACGTCGTTCCTCACCAATACTTGATAGAACTCTGTGGTATACTCATCCACGGATCTCATACCCTGTCGTAAATTCTGCAATCTCTGGTATATCAACCTTTGAAAGTTATGGGGTAAAAACTCAGCTCGCAACTTTCCCTTCATCTTCTCCCATTCTAAAATCTTAGGTTTCCCAAACGATTCCTAATGAGTTTGAGTTGTTACCACCATGCCGCTGCTCTTCCCCGAAGTTTGGTGGACACCAACGCCACCTTCTCTCTCTCTGGGACTCTCTTGAATTCGAGAATTTCTTCAACGATTCCAACCCATTCGAGGAACTCCTCTGGCTGCAGATTGCCTTGGAATTCTGGCACCTCTGTCCGCATCTCTGATTCCCAACACTTGCTGTCATCAGCCTCTGGCACCCTTTGTCGGCGCTGCGGGATCTCTTCCTCTCCATCGCTCTCTTCCTCTTCCTCTTCCTCTGCATCACTGTCACCTCCTGTTTCAAGATTTAGGTTCTGAAAAGGGTTTTGGTTTTGGTTTTGGTTTTGGTTTTGGTTGGCCCTCATCGTCGCAAGCTGTGCCGTTAATTGCTCAACCTGTTGTTCCAACTGTAACACGCGGTCACGTTCGATGGCTTCTTCTACGGTAACATATGGACGTCTTCTTAGCGGTATGATGATGTCGTCCCGAACGAACACGGCTGTGATACCAAACTGATGTAGCGGAAGCTCTGTCGAGAAAAACCTGCAAGAAACAAATCAAAAACAACCTACTAAAGTTCCGTTGATTCGCACACGAATACCGAAAGATTAGGCTTCAAATTCGTTGATTCACAAAGAATACCGAAATTGGGAGATATTAGAGAAACTCTAAATTTTATAAATCAAAAACTGATTAGCCTTTCGGCTTACATCCTTATTTAAAGCAAATAAAACCTAAACCTAGTCGTATTCCTTGAAAAACAAGAAACAAGCCCAAATAGGAAAAATTACCAAAAAAAAGGAAAAAACGAGATTAAAGCAAAAACTAATTTTGCTAAGAATCCTAAGCACCCCGGAATTGACGGAAGTCGATTCGGACTTGGGAAACTCGATTTATTGCAAAAACGAAACTTTCCTAAAACGGCAAAAATAGCCTTTTTAGGGCCTAAACGACGGAATTTGGCTAAAATTGGTTATGCCTCATAAGCAAAGCTTATGACTTTGAAAGGTCTTGCTGATCCGCATCAACTGTCAAAATTTCAAATCATTCCAACTCCGTTGCCCGGACTAGTAGGATTGAAATGGCCCTTTTCCTTGGTTTTTCTCTTATCCCACCCTCCATATAATCTAATGCCAATTGATCTACTGCTGCTGCATCAAGAATGTGGGGTTGAGAGTGGTGGTGAAGAAAGTGAGAGTGAAGACTAGAGTGAAGAAGGTGATGAAGAAGATAAGGTAGAAGTAGAAGTGGTGGCTAGTGATTTTGAATGATTTTAAAGAATATGAGGTAGAAGTAGAAGCGGTTGCAACTTGCAAGATGTTTATTTATTTATTTTTTGATGATTTTGATTCTTTGAATTTGATTGATTGAGAGAGAGATTGAGAGGGAGAGAGAGAGAGAGAGCAGTCTGTAGTCTGCAGAGGGCCAAGGCCAGAGACTGAAATTCATATCTTAAAATTTGAATTTAAAAAAAAAATCGAACCGATCAGAATCGGGAACCGAAACCGGAGCAGAACCAAACCGGAACCGCAATCACCACTAGTTATATCTATTATGATTTAGCTTGTATTCCCATGTGAACCAAATGTATTCAACTATTGAGAAAGTGGTCTAAACGAATTCGGATGATTGTGATTGGATTCTCTTATCTTATTTTTCTGCTAGTAGACGATATTTTTTATGTGGTGTGTATTAGGTATGCACTTCCGCGTCACTTTTCCCAACAACTGGTATCATAGCCAGGATGGTCATGGTGGTTTCAAGTCTGTACGGGATATTGTATAAGGACTTGGTAGATTAGGATGTTGATTTCATGGTTGCCTAGTATTGGTTTAGCAAAGAAGATACGTCTTAGAGGCAGTGTTGAAGAATTTGATAGAGGAGAAAATTTGGCTTGTGGCAAGTACAAGTCATGAATCCAATCTAGGTTACACTAGGCGTTGAGGGACGAGTGAACTTCTGAAGCTCGATATACTTTGGTGAGGTGTGGAACTGGTGCAACAAAGAGCTCAAAGTGTTGCTAGCAGTATGTCTTTCACCGGATTGGGTGATGCAAGGACATTGTGTCCTTTTGGCATGTAAAAGTTATTATAAAGAGGATATGTTGCTGCTAGTGGGTCCACAGGTTTGCACATGAGTATTGGTTAGAAGGTGATGCAAGATGTGTGGTGGACACGATGTCAATTGCTGAAGAACTCCGTGAAATCTACATGAGGAGTTGCACCATAATTTTTCAACATGTAAGAAATCTTAGGACAAATTGTTCCTAAGTGGTTGTACATTTATAATGGGGTAAGGTGATTCTCGGTGTAAAGAGTCATGGTATGCTATCAGAGAATGGATGAAAGTTTTATGAATTCTCGCCAAAGGGGAGAATTGTTAGGATTTGTCTTGTATTCCTATGTGAACCAAACATATTCAACTTATGTAAAAGTGATCCAAATAGATTCAGATGATTGCGATCCATATGGCATTAGAAAGAAGAGTTTGAGACAAAGCCAACGAAGAAAATAGCGATGGAATCCGAGCCATCGGAAGATTTCTACGCAGAACCCGTGTGTTGTTGTGCACTGGAAGTATTTTGGTGCGTGAGGGCACATGGATAGGGTTTTTGGGCCTATTTTGGCATGTGGAACTCCTGGAAGACATGGGAAAACTTGTGGGAGTCTGTTTTCTTGTTTAGGAAGGTTTTTTTTTAGGATTACTTGTTTAAGAAAGACTTGTTAAGTGGTTTCCAACTGCTTATAGGAGTCAAATTCCTTAAGAAACAAGAATATTGACCATATAAATAAAAAGGCTTATTCTTTGGTTGATAACACTTAGAGACACCTAGGAACATCAAAGAGTAGTTGAATCCGAGGAGTGAGAACCCGGGGAGATCCGGGGGAGACCCTAAGGGAAGTCCGGAGGTGGAAGACCTAAGGGATGTCTGGGAGGGAGACCCGGGAGGAGATCAATATAATATATAGGGATGCACTCAAAAGGGACCTAGAGAGAGCTCTGAGTTGAGGGTTAGGATGTAAGCTTGGTTATGAGATTAGGCTCGATAAAGCTCGGTTATAATTGGAGTTTGGGGTTAGAGAAAGAATATTGGAATTATGTAGTTGTAACAAATTTCTACATAGTGGTATGTTTCTCCTGTCGTCCTGATAACCATAGTTTTTCCAGGTTTTGGGTTTTCCACGTAAATCTTATATTGTGTGATTGGATTCTCTCATCTTATTTTTCTGCTAATATACGTTATTTGTTATGCGGTAAATATTAGACATGCGCTTCTATGTCACTATTCCCAACAATATCCTCTCCATTGAAACAAAGAAAACCAAGTAAGTTGGCATTATGTTGTTATCATGAAACAAATACTTAGAACTTATATAAAAAGATATGAACCTAATAAAAGAATACACAATATAATCAACTCCAAGCACGTCTCGTTGATAAAAGTTGAGGTGGATCAGTGGCAAGCCCCTCACACCCACACATTGAAGTCGTGGGTTCAAGTTGTAACTCATATCCCGCTCCCTCAAATCTCAAAGTTGTAAAAAAATATATATATATATATATATATTTTAAAAAAAACGTATCCCGTTTAGTTAGTGTGGGATCCAACACGTCTAGTCATATATTTAGTCACTTGGGTTCATGTGGATGTGTTTTGATAGATGACTCATGACTCATGAGTCATGAGTGGCTGAGGATTCAGAATATCAGATGGTGAACATGTATTAATATACCCAATCATTTTGCAAGCTATGGTAGAAAATTAAATGATAATTGATGATGGATGTGTGAAAACAAAAAATAGAATGAGTTTATTATATAAACTATAATGTAGTTAAAGGTGGTAGTTTAAAGTATTAGAAAAATAAGATTATATTCGATATAAAATGTTTAATTTAGCAACATATCAATTATATGATATGAATATTATTTAAAAATATGATATGAAGGGTGGTTCCTAGTAAGGATGTTCTGGAATTATAAGTTAAGGACATCCAACCACAGCCACATATTCATATTAGGTGTAAGTATTTGTTAATGTGGGGATGTGGACCTACTGTGAATGCATGGCTGTAATTGAACGTCCTGAAATTATAAAGTTAGGACGGTCCTGAGTAGAGAAGTATTCATGATATAAATATATCAAAATGTGGTTAGAAGAATCAATTACACTAAAGATACTTATGAAAGATGCATCAACAACTGCAAGAGATTGGACATGAATAATGACGTACCTTTTGAAGATTTACAAGTATATTTATAAGGCTGATCAGGGCAGTAACAAGTGAATTCTCTAGTATCACTGTCATATCCACACACTCCATTCGACTGTTGACATGTATCACACAAGCTATCATTTGCATACCATTGCAACCCAAAACCATCACGAAGAAACTGATTCAATCCTGAAAGTGGATCTCTGTCTATGGACTCAATTGTTGATTGCCACATTGCAACTTCGACGTTGCTACCACATGCTTTTAAATATAAACTATCGGCTTTTAGGATGCCTGATGTAGCGGAAGCTCTGTCGAGAAAAACCTGCAAGAAACAAATTGGAAACAACCTACTAATATTCTGTTGATCCGCGCACGGATGCCAGAATACTAGGCTACTGATAACATTCAACTTCGCGCACGAAGGATTGTTAACAGGCTTCAAATACTTCAATCTTCGCAAAGAATGTTGTACATGGATATTGAGAAACAATCTCTGTATTTTTTTATTAATCAAAAGCTAAAGAATTAGAATGCAATTACAGGAATATAAATAGGCAATAATTAACCTTAACAAAAGAAAACTCAAACTCTAAATCCTAATCAAACTCTGAAACACTTAAACTAATCCTAATTTGAAAAGAATTCTGCTGCTAATAATCCGAACAATCCTGGACTCCAATTCCTGAACCATCAAGGAACAAATTCGGCCAGCTCATGTGACCTACCACATCACCTCTATTTGTCCAGCTCACGCCTCCTTCCAGTCCAGCTCACGCCTCCTTCCAGCTGGAACATCAGCCTTGCAGCTGAATCATGACAATAATTAGAAACAATAAAACAAGAAACAGCTCTCTTGGTGCGCCTGAAACTTAATGGCCGAATTCGGATATTCTGCGGCCCGTTATAGAAGATGGAGTCTTCACAACATTTGTAGGGATCGTCTTGGGCTTTTCGGAAACATATTATAATAGATAATCCGACCTCATATGCCCTCTGTAGAGGTCCACGAAGTTCAGCCCGGATCATCTCGTCCAGCTCTCGTCCATCTTCGCGCAATAATCTAGATGGCCGAAATTGGATATTCTGCAGCCCATTATAGAAGACAGAGTCTTCATAACATTTGTAGGGCTCGTCTTGGGCTTTCCGGAAACATATTATAATGTTGATCTTGAGTTCGTTTGCCCTCTGAAAAGGCCCCCGAAATTTGCCCATTAAAACCATTCCGAGTCCTTGCTTCCTTCTTTCCGCACCCTTCGTCTTTGAGTCGATTCCTCCGCTCCATGATATCCAAACCTTTGTTTGCCGTATCGTCTTTGATGGCTGCATCATTCTCTCTAGGTTGGAGAAAATTCGTCCTCAAATTTTGGAAAGGTAAACTGAACACACCAACCTATACGGCGTCGGATGCTTTTCGGTCTTGATTCCCAATTTGCTAACCACATCGGCGGACACAATGTCTTCACAACTTCTGCTGTCAACAATAAATTGGCACACCTTGCCAAGGATGGTACAAGTCGAATGAAACACATTGTTCTGAAGCCAATCACTCTCATCTGCACGTGGAGTCAAACACCCATGCTTCATCACCATGGCTGTTCCTTGTTCGACGGCAGCACCTTTGCTGTTCCGAGCCTCTTCTTTGGTGAACGGTAGTTCCGTTGGCACCTCCACCTGCTCATCCACATTAGTAATTGTTGCAAAGGCTGCATGTGGAGTCAAACACACAAGCCTCTCCACCATGGTTGTCCCTTGTACTTCTGCTGTGTCGCCTCTTCCTACTTCTGCTGTGTCGCCTCTTCCCAAAACAACTTCCTTGTTGAATTTTGGTGCAGAATAACACTCCTCTTCGTCTATCTCTGGTTTGACATCATCAATAATGGTGATGACAGCGGGTTGTACCATTAACAACGGACCAACATCGCCTTCCACCCCATCTACATTGACTACTTCGTATTCGTCAAACTGCGGTTCAGCTCCAACGTTATCCACCAATTCTTCTTGGACTTCCTCCTCTTCATCAAATATGGGTTCAACTCCAATGTTTGCTTCTACATCCTCTTCATCAAATTTATGTTCAGCTCCAACGTCTACGCCTCCATCCTCGCCTTTGTCAAACTGCAGCTCGTCCCCTACTTCAACTTCTCTTTCTTCTTCTTCCGTTTCGGCGATCAATACTCTCTTGCTCAATTTCTTGCACTTGGACTGTCTGTGTTCAACATCACCATAACTGCAGCATCTCAACCCACTCGACGACCTAGGTTGCTGTTTTGGGTTAGAAACTGGACGTGGAACAACGCCACTACTGCCCACCGCTGCTCGGCTGGTTGCGTTGCCACTGCTGGTGCCTGATCGCAGTCCGCCTCCTCCCTTACGTGTGACGGTCTTCTCCACTTGCAAGGCTCTTTGATGGGCTGCAGATACAGTACCCGGGTCAAAGAGTTTCACCACCTCAACGATTTGTGAACGACGGCCACCGCAATACCTTACTTTCTGAAAATTGAGGGGCAAAAATTGAGTGCGCAATTTCTGAGCCATCTTCTCCCAATCCGTGATTTTTGATTTTCCCATTTGAGTCCGTGAGAGCTTTAGTTGCTGCCACCATACGGCTGCCCGTCCTTGAAGCCGAGTTGCCACCAAGGCTACCCTTGCATTCGTCGGCACTTTTTTAAACTCCAAGATCTCCTCCACATCTCTTAGCCAATCAAGGAATTCTTCAGGTGAGAGGTCTCCCTGAAATTTCGGAATCTTTGTCTGCATACCCAACTTCCACCGCTGGCTAGCTTCACACGCTCGAGCTCTTCGACGTGGCTGCGGAACCAAGTCTTCATCACTTCCTTCCTTGTCTCCATCCGAACTTGAGTCTAGGGGACGGAAGGTTTTTTGGTTGGCCATTAACATAGCGATTTGCTCAGTTAATCGCGAAACCTGTTGCCCCAATCGTGCCATGCGGTCACATTCGATGGCTTCGTCTACGGGAACCTGGTTTGGACGTCTTCTCGGCGGCATGATAATGTCCCGAACGAACACGGCTCTGATACCAAACTGATGTAGCGGAAGCTCTGTCGAGAAAAACCTGCAAGAAACAAATTGGAAACAACCTACTAATATTCTGTTGATCCGCGCACGGATGCCAGAATACTAGGCTACTGATAACATTCAACTTCGCGCACGAAGGATTGTTAACAGGCTTCAAATACTTCAATCTTCGCAAAGAATGTTGTACATGGATATTGAGAAACAATCTCTGTATTTTTTTATTAATCAAAAGCTAAAGAATTAGAATGCAATTACAGGAATATAAATAGGCAATAATTAACCTTAACAAAAGAAAACTCAAACTCTAAATCCTAATCAAACTCTGAAACACTTAAACTAATCCTAATTTGAAAAGAATTCTGCTGCTAATAATCCGAACAATCCTGGACTCCAATTCCTGAACCATCAAGGAACAAATTCGGCCAGCTCATGTGACCTGCCACATCACCTCTATTTGTCCAGCTCACGCCTCCTTCCAGTCCAGCTCACGCCTCCTTCCAGCT
This sequence comes from Acer yangbiense, assembly GCA_008009225.1. Taxonomy (NCBI): domain Eukaryota; kingdom Viridiplantae; phylum Streptophyta; class Magnoliopsida; order Sapindales; family Sapindaceae; genus Acer; species Acer yangbiense. The sequence continues at coordinate 38,790 of VAHF01000061.1, read as the reverse complement.
GGAACATCAGCCTTGCAGCTGAATCATGACAATAATTAGAAACAATAAAACAAGAAACAGCTCTCTTGGTGCGCATGAAACTTAATGGCCGAATTCGGATATTCTGCGGCCCGTTATAGAAGATGGAGTCTTCACAACATTTATAGGGATCGTCTTGGGCTTTTCGGAAACATATTATAATAGATAATCCGACCTCATATGCCCTCTGTAGAGGTCCACGAAGTTCAGCCCGGATCATCTCGTCCAGCTCTCGTCCATCTTCGCGCAATAATCTAGATGGCCGAAATTGGATATTCTGCAGCCCGTTATAGAAGACAGAGTCTTCATAACATTTGTAGGGCTCGTCTTGGGCTTTCCGGAAACATATTATAATGTTGATTTTGAGTTCGTTTGCCCTCTGAAAAGGCCCCCGAAATTTGCCCATTAAAACCATTCCGAGTCCTTGCTTCCTTCTTTCCACACCCTTCGTCTTTGAGTCGATTCCTCCGCTCCATGATATCCAAACCTTTGTTTGCCGTATCGTCTTTGATGGCTGCATCAATGCCGCTTCTTGTGAAGAAGTAATTAATAGTGCTTGTTTCTGAGCTGCAATTAAATCGATACTGAAGCAGCTTATTCCCATTACTGGGACAATCATAGTACAGGCTGATGTTTTGAGTATCGGAAATATAATGGAAAATAGTGAAATTCAAAGTACTGTTACCAAGTTTCGTTGGACAATTACTGTCCCAGTAATCTTGTATAGCAACACTCACAATCTTCGATTCCCTATCGAATTTAAGGACTCGATAATTCCTGTCCGTGATGGTAATCTGTGGGACACCACCGTTGCAGTCCACCTTGAATCCAGGATATCCACAATATTCTGACCGATCCCCTCCCCAGAAAGGATAACTAATATCCATGTCTTTGCACCGAAATAGGGCGCTGCAGATTTCGTATTTATCATCTATGGCTGATACAGAAACAAGAACGTTAACTAAGATGAACGTTATGAGCATGAAGAGTAAAACCATTATTGGGCAGTGATGGATCATGTGCTCCATTTTGTGAAAGATAGAGAGATACTCAGATGTGAAGAAGAGTCATCCAAGTGTTATACAACATTAACAAGAATATAAGTATATATAAAATATAAAATTATTGCCTTTTGGGGTGGTAAAAAAAGAGGTTGAAAAGGACAGGTTTTGAACACTTTTGACTGCAAAAAAGAGCAGAGAGAAGATGAGAGAGCAAATGCCAAATGGAATGAAAGTAGCTTTGTTTGATCTTTTGTGTAGAGACTAGAGAGATAGAGATGAGACAAAGGAAGATTGGAGAAGAGAATGTGAATGTGAGAGTATCAGAAGTAATGTGAGTTGTGAAAAAATTAGATGCCATGTAGGATAAATAACAATTTATTAAAAAATTCATCTCTAATTCAACATTTCTAATATAACTTCAAGTTGAGGTGACAACTTTTTTTTTAGAGGCTGTCAACATGACTCTCTAATTTCAGAAGGTATATTAGATAGCCATCTTGTTGGCCCAGTCACCAACCATGGAAATAGGGGGTTTTGTCACTTTTTTGAGTTACAGTTTTAAGACATCACCACTTTAATAACTTATGCTTAAAAGGCACTAAAATAAGTGATTTCCAAAAATGCCTTTACTTTATACACTTTTTATTATCTTTTTTATTTTAACTTTTCTCTTTGTCTGAGATCTACTTCTCTCTCTAACATGGAAGTTAAAGCTCTGTATAGTTATTCTCAACTCAAACTAAAAAATAAAACCAACTTCATAACATTATCAATGCATCTTTATTGAATTAGCTTAGTGGCGCTACGTTGACGCACTCGAGAGACTTTCGAATGCTTTTCGAGACTTTTGTATACTTTCCGAGACGTTTCATAAACCTTTCGAAACTTTTACCTGAGACTTTTATCCGAGACTTCTACCCGAGACTTTTGAATGCTTTCCGAAAGTTTCGAAACGCATCACAAAAGTCTCCGAGACTATTGTAACATTGTCCGAGACTTTTGTATAAGGGTTCTGAGACTTTTGTAACACTGTTCAAGACTTTTATATAAGCGTTCTGAGACTTTTGTAACATTGTCCGAGACTTTTATATAAGCGTCCCAAGACTTTTACTAACCTATTAATTGTTCATTGTCTTCCCCAATCTAACTCTAGAAACCAGGTCTAAAACTAAAAACCCTAGAAACAATATTTAACAATTCAAAAATACAAAACGAATGTATAACCCAACAAAACACAATCAAATTGGTATTTAAAATCAAATCGTTGAAGTTACATATCTTTTTTTTTTTACAGAAATCGAAATCGAAATGAAACTCGGACAAAAATCGTCGTTGTCTACTATCGAAATCCAGTTGCTTGGATACTCTGAACCGTCACGTAACTTCTCTCTCTACTCTTTCTGTGAAATGAAAGGTAAAAAACTAAAAATGAAACATAAGTTTTCAAAATAGCTGATGTGGAAGTACTTTTTGGGGCATTTTTGTCCGTTCACCGTAATAGGTGTCTTTTAAACATAAGTTATTAAAGTAGTGATAGTCTTGAAAATCCAACTCCAAAGTGTGCCATTTAATTTTTGAACCCAACCGTCAGCAACCACTCTTATCTTCTACCTTATTTTATTCAACAATTCTAAAATATATTTAAAGAGACCAATAATAAATTGACATGTATTTTACAAGTGAAGCATTGGAGACCATTTTTTCATTTGGATGTCTATTAAGTTTAGTTACATGCCACATATGAAGCAATTGGTTTAACAATGTTGACATATTACAATTTTTTCAAATGCAAGCCACATTACCATTGAAGATGCTCTGAATGTGAATATGAGTGTGCGGAAAGATACTCAAATGTGAAGAAAGAGTCATCCAACCATTAATTTATTTTTGTTCTAACATATCAACCGTCCTTTCTCATTGTTTTTTACATTGTTTTGTGAATAAAACCATAACCAATAATTTCTTTACAATAACTTGTGACTTGACTTGGAAAATTTTAAATATATACTTCAATTTTATTTTTTTCAGTCTTTAACATATGTTAAACACATAAAGACAATCCAGTTTTTATATTGAATAATAAATATAGAATAATATATAGTCAAGGCCGGTTTTGAACAAGTCAATTGGATAAATAAAATAAGCTCAGAGAAGGAATACTTGATCGGTTGAACCTAATATGTGTAAATCTTCAAAACGATTTGGTCAAGTTTCACCATCATTTGTTATTCCAAAATCTGATTAGACAATTTGTTAAAGTTTATGTGACTTTTCTTTCTGTCACCTTAACTTTTTTTTTTTTACAATATCTATTAATTCGGAACCAGGTATTTTTTTTTAAAGCTTTCATCATTGGTAGGATACAAACCGTTGATATGAAAGTCATTTACCCAAACCCCAAGCTCATCTATCTACCAACTGAGTTACGCCCATATTGGCTCACCTAAACTTGTTATGAAGATGGTTCAACATTTATTATTTGACCTCAACTTAAAGGATGCTCTTTCTCAACTAGGGAAGTACATTGGAGAAATGAGAATGGATATTATTAATGGGAAGTTATGGAAATATTGTTTTTAGTTTATTTATTTATTTTTATTTTTCAAACATTTGAATTTTGTGAACCCTTAAATTAAAATCTAATGCCTAATTTTCACTCCATTAACAATATAATTACTGTATTGTAGCTAGATATGATCCAGGTTCAATTCAGCTACTATACAGATATTGTATAGTTGAGTTGCTGGGTTAGCTTCTAATCATTGGATTTCAATCCAAGGGTCTACAAAAATCATAGTTTAAAAATTAAAAGAAATTAACCCCTCACACCTGCACCACGAGGTTGCGAATTCAAGTCCTTCCACTAAAACAAACAAATAAAAACCGAATTTATGATATAATACTTTAAAAAAAAGGCTATAGTAGATAAATCACTCTAGAAATATAGCCTAGTTGTAGTGGCACAAGAGATACAAGAAGCAAACTCCCCTCCCATCGCACTAGTTTTGGTGACAATTATTGAAATATCACCCATTTCTCCTTCATAGTCTCTGAACATAAAACAACTCATCTGTTTTCACAGATCCTTTAAACTGGCACAATGAAAGGCATAATAGTAGCCATTTAGCATAAATATCACATAAACTTTGCTTCGGCTAACAACCCCACTGACAAAGCACGAAATAATTGAAGATTCAACTATACAAATTGGAAGACAGTGAAAGATAAAACTACTACAGTATTCTGTTTTTTTATCTCAAATGGGGATCCTGTTTATAAAGAAAATTTGAAAGTAAGATTTCGCTTGATCTGACTCGTACATACAGAAAAATTAGAACATTTATGAGAAGAATCACACTCAAATCTGACACTTTATGCAGGATCTGATGCAACATTATAGAAGCTGAAGTGAAAACTAAATTACCTTCTCAAGTGGAACGATGCATATAACTTATTTAAGATGCTCTTCGTATAAGTATTTACCACACTAAGCCCTTTTTTCTCCTAAACCTATCAACGCGGTCACTGCTCATCCGAGACTTTTCAGGCTTATTCGATTTCTTAGACGTTTTAAGTCGACTTTCTAAACTGTTTCTAGAAACCTCCGGAAGGTCAGCTCCCAATTCAAATGTATCTAAAGGCCCACCATCAGATGGTTTACTCTGAGTGTCGGAGTCTACTGTTGTTTTTTTAGAAGCACTACTATCTTTTTTTGATTTGCCTAGTGACAGTACAAATTTCTTCAAATGCCTGATGAATTCTGGATAGAGTTCAAGATTGCAATGACCTCCTCCACTTATCCATAAAGGATCATACTTTTCTTTGCTAAGTTCCCAAAGCTGTTTCCCATGGCAGCAATCAACAACTTCATCCGCAGTTCCCTGAACACAAAACAAAAGTAACTTCTTAACTAGTTAACACCAGTAAAATTTTCCAAACATAAGGGCTATTATGCATCTCTTAGGCTGTGGAAAGGTTTGGATGTCAAGGTGGATAAGATCACTAGAGAAAACAAATCAAACTACCAGCAACCCAATTTAAAAAAATAAAATGCTAAGTTCTATTTTCAAGAACTACATAATTAATACTCATAAAATTATCACATGCTTATTGAGTTGCTCCTATTCTTACTAACATTTTATATCTGAAGCGTTTGCGCTCTCTACCACTCTTTTCCCGTATTTGTCACACTTTTTGTAACTTAGATCTATAGGAGAGTTTTACCCTATAAGCTTTCTCCAAATTAGAAATTACAAAATTTCTAACATTAATGGCCCTCAATCATTATTTAGTTAAACACTTTTGGCATGCTAGGACCTTAAATTTCATTCTAGCACATGAATGCATAATAGACCTAAAAACGCTTGTCACTATAGTCCAAACCACATGCGTGCAAAACACAAGAAAGAGAATAAAATGAAAATAAAGAAATGGCACTTACATGAATTACCAAAACGGGACAATTCACCAAGACAATTTTGTCAATATTCTGAAAAATTAAATAATAACATAAGTTCCCATCCACAGAGCTAAACAAGAATGGAGAACATTATAACCTACTCGGAATCACCTTGTAAATGTCAAACCAATAAGTCCGTTTGACAGGGTACAATACCCTCATACCAGATAAAATTGGGCTATGCAAAACTACACCTCTCAAGTTTGGTAGGCGGGATGCAAGATCAAGTGTAGGTCCGCTACCAACAGACTGACCATATAATATTAATTGTTCATCCTTAACCCCATATTGCTCCTTCAGGCATTTATAGGCTGCATCTGTGTCCGCATATGTATTTAATTCAGTTGGCTGTTTCAAAGGAAAAAAGGTAACTGTGAGCCTATTTTAATTTAAGCAAAATGGCATAACTTCGGCCGGATAATAGAAATAGCTATCACCGGAAGATTCTATTTTGACAAACACGTAACTTAGAAAGGGAATGTTCTGAGCAAAGAAAGTTTAATAAATACCAAAGTTTGCATGCTATGAGAAATCGTAGTGAAAGAATGAATTTGAGTACAAGAACTAGCATGAATGATAGTAATTGCATAACAAAAAGTTTTAATGATAATAATGCAACTGAATACAAGGCATTTGTAGGTTCAATATGAAGATTATAATTGCATTTCCATATACACACCGACTACTTGCCAAATTTATCCGGTATAACAAGCATAGGAAAAAAAAAATCTTGAGACTTGCTGATTCAAAGTATCTGGGGTATCTTTTCTCTAAATTATTAATTGAAGGAAAAATTATAGTACAGGTGATGTAGCGGAAGCTCTGTCGAGAAAAACCTGCGAAAACGATTAGAAACAACCTACTAAGGTTCCGTTGATTTGCGCACAAATACCGGAAAGTTAGGCTTCAATTCGTTGATTCTTGAAGAATACCGAAATTGGGATAATTAGAGAAAACTCTAAATTTTATAAATCAAAAACTGAATGGCCAATTCGGCCTACATCTTAATTTAAAGCAAACAAATCCTAAACCTAATCGAATTCCTTGGAAAGCAAGAAGACGACTTAAAAACGGAAATTTACCAAAAAAGGCAAAAAACGAATTTAAAGCAAAAACTAATTCTACTGAGAATCCTAAACATTCCAGAATTGACGGAAGTCGATTCGGAATCGGGAAACTCAATTTATTGCGAAAAAGAAACTTTCCTAAAACGGCAAAAACTGCAATATCAAGGCCTAAACGACGGAATTTGCCTAAAAACGGACGTGCTTACGCAGCAAAGCTTCGTAGTAGTTCCGGAAACACCGAAACGCATCAGTTGTCAAAATTCCAAGTCAATCTGATTCCATCGCCCGGGTTTGGTCTTATTGGTTTGTTTCAAATCCCACCCCTCCAAATAATCAAATGCCAGTTGATCCACTGCTGCCGCATCATTCTCCCCAGGTTGGAGAAAATTCGTCCTCGAATTTACCACGGTATCATCATCAGAGGAGTCGCCATGAAAAGGAATCAAATGTTTGACATTAAAAACATCATGAGTTCGAATATGGCTGGGAAGTTTTAGGCGATAAGCATTCAGATTAATTTTCTCCACAATTTCCAGCGGCCCTATCTTCTTAGCAGCAAGTTTGTTATACTCCCCCACAGCAAACCTGTCCTTTGTGAGGACTGCCCACACAAAATTGCCCACATCAAACTCCAAATGACGCCTCTTCTTGTCCGCGGCCAGCTTGTATTTCCCTACCGATTGCAACAAATTTTCTTGCACCTGCTTATGAACCTCTTGTAACCCTTGCACGAAATCTTCAGCTTTCCCATGAACTCTAGTCTTGCTAGGTAGAGGAATCAGGTCTATAGGGCTTCGAGGAACCATTGAGTACACGACCTGAAAAGGACTAAAACCGGTACTCCTATTGACAGCATGGTTATGGGCAAATTCGGCTTGGCTAAGTTTCAGGTCCCATGACCGGACATTATCCCCTACCAGACATCTCAGTAAATCACCCAGAGCTCGATTCACCACTTCCGTCTGCCCATCTGTTTGAGGATGATATGCACTACTAAAGTCCAATCTGGTATTGACCATCTTCCACAGGCTTCGCCAAAAGTGACTAAGAAATCTAGTGTCCCGGTCAGAAACGATTGAAGTAGGTAATCCATGAAGACGATACACCTCTCGGAAAAACAATTGGGCAACTTTTACAGCATCAGTAGTGTTCTTGCACGGAACAAAGTGAGCCATTTTGGAAAACCGATCAACAATCACATAGATGGAGTCAACCCCTCGCTGAGTTCTCGACAGTCCCAAGATAAAATCCATACTCAAATCCGTCCATGGTTGGGTAGGAATGGGTAGTGGCATGTAAAGACCTGCATTGGTTGCCTTCCCTTTAGATAACTGACAAATCCGACATCTTGCAACATATTTTTCTACTTCCTTCTGGATGGTTGGCCAAAAATAGGATCCCTTGACTAGCTGAAGAGTACGATCTCTGCCCACATGACCTTCACCATGCGATTCCTTAATAATTTGCAGACGCAAACTACAATCGGGAATACAAAGTTGATTTCCCCGAAATAGAAAACCATCCACCAACAAAAACTCAGAATTCTCCCCTGTTCGGGCAGCTGCTATTACTCCAGAGAAATATGGGTCAGAATCAAACATTTCACGAAAAGAGTCGAAACCTGGTACCCGGACAGTCATTGTCGTCAGCAAATTCACCCTTCGACTCAGGGCATCCGCCACTCGATTCGTAACGCCTGCCTTATGCTTCAGAACAAAGGTAAACTGTTGAAGGTAGGCGGACCAAGAAGCATGCCGAGCAGAAATCTTGTCCTGGCTATGAAGATGTCGCAACGAGTCATGATCAGTGTACAGAATGAATTCTCGGTGAAATAAATAATGGCGCCAATGTTTTACCGCTTGGACCACGGCATAGAATTCTATATCATACGTACTATATCGAACTCGCGAACCCGTCAATTTCTCACTAAAATACGCCACCGGTTTCCCTGCTTGACTCAGAACAGCCCCAATGCCCACCTTGGAAGCGTCACTATGCAACTCAAATGGTTGGGAAAAATCAGGTAATACTAAAATGGGGGCTATCGTCAGTTGGTCTTTAATTCGCAGAAACCCTTCATCTGCCTCAGAAGTCCACTGAAACTTACTCCCTTTCATACATTCAATGACCGGAGCCATAATGCTACTGAAGTGCGGAATGAACCGCCGATAGAATGATGCCAACCTATGAAAACTACGAACTTCAGTAATCGTCTTTGGTCGGGGCCACTGCTTGACTGCCTCAACTTTAGACTCATCCACCTGTAATCCCTCTCCAGAAATAATATATCCCAAAAACAGTACCTTTGGTGTCATAAAAACACACTTTTTCGCTGCAGCAACAAATCTTTCCCTGCGAAGAACACATAACACCTCCCGAATGTGCAGAATATGAATTTCGGGGGTCGCACTATAAATCAGGATATCATCAAAATACACAACGACGAACTTACCAATGAAGGGTCGAAGGGCTTGGTTCATTACTCTCATGAAGGTGCTAGGTGCATTTGATAACCCGAAAGGCATCACTAGCCACTCATACAATCCCTCTCGCGTTTTAAACGCTGTTTTCCATTCGTCTCCAGGCCGAATTCGAATCTGATGGTACCCACTCTTCAGGTCTAGCTTGGTAAACACACTCGCCCCACTCAACTGATCTAGCAAATCATCCAGTCTCGGAATTGGAAAACGATACCTCACAGTGATTTTGTTAATTGCGCGGCTATCCACGCACATCCTCCAGGTCCCATCTTTCTTTGGTATTAAAAGGGCGGGTACAGCACACGGACTCAAACTCTCTCGAATATACCCCTTCGAATATAACTCCTCAACTTGTTTCCGAAGCTCTTCATGTTCCGTAGGGCTCATACGGTAATGTGGCCTGTTTGGTAACATGGCCCCTGGCTCTAGATCTATATGATGTTGAATATCACGTAGGGGTGGAAGTCCTTCAGGTAATTCTTCCGGAAATACATCAGCAAATTCCGAAACTAAAGGGGCTGCAGCTTCAGGCACCTTCCATTATGCACTTGTCTCTTTTCCTACCAACACAAACACTGTTTCAGAATCTTTCATCTCCAACTCAAACTTCGCATAGGACAGCAAATTGGTATTTTCTGTAGGTGCTTTTGTCTTTTCAGAAGGTTTGCTGGGTAGTAACACAATCTTGGTTTCCTGAAAGACAAAATAATAAGTATTTTTGTAACCATCATGAAATACCTTTCTGTCATATTGCCCTGGCCTCCCTAACAGTAGGTGACAGGCATCCATATTCACTACATCACACCACATCTGATCTTTATAATTGGACCCCATGGAAAACGAAATTAATGCCCGTTGTGATACGGTTACTTCTCCTCCCTTTTGCAGCCACGCTAGCCTATAAGGTTTGGGATGTCTCTCTGTCTTCACCCCTAATTTTCGAACTGCTTCAGCTGACACAATATTCTCACAACTTCCCCCATCAATAACGAATCGACACACCTTACCCAGAATGGTACACGTAGACTGAAATATGTTATTTCGAAGCCAATCTCCCTCTTCAGTTCTTGGTGCCAAACAAGTACGTCGCACCATTAACATAGTTCCAGTATCGCCATCTACTATTTCCTCATTCGCCACATCTTCTGCACTTAATGGTGGGTCTTCATCCATCTCCGCATCTTCCTCATTAAATTCTGTAGGATAAATAAACAATATCTTTTTTGCTGGTCTTGGGCAATCTGACAATCTATGGCCTGTTTCTCCACACCCGAAGCACCGAAATCCGCCCGTTGCTCGGGGAGTTTGAATGTTACTTGCGGGGTTTCGTTGTATAGAATTTGTACTGCCACTAGCACTGGTACGTCCCCCAGAATTTTCGCCCGAACTACTGCCTACATTTGTCCTATTTCGATTGCTAGGCCCACTTCCGAAACTCATAAATGGTCCACTCCCAGATTTTCGCGACAATGTCTTCTCCAATTGTAAAGCCCTCTGATGCGCCTCTGTTACTGTCACAGGATCAAAAAGATTAACCATGTCAAGGATTTGTGTACGCAACCTACCACAGTAGCGTGACACCAACTGATCATGTGTCTCCTCAATATCGTTTCGCACCAACAACTAATAGAACTCGGTTGTATATTCATCAACAGACCTCATGCCTTGACGTAGATTCTACAATCTCTGGTACATCAATCTCTTAAAATTGTGAGGTAGAAACTCTTCACGCAACTTTCGTTTCATCTTCTCCCAGTTAGAAAGTTTGGGTTTTCCCGCGCGATTCCTAGCGAGTTTAAGTTGTTGCCACCAAGCCGCGGCTCTGCCCCGTAACCTCGTGGCCACCAATGCCACCCTCTCATTCGCAGGAACTCTTTTGAATTCCAGAATTTCTTCAGCGATTCCAATCCACTCCAGAAACTCTTCTGGCTGCATGCTTCCATAGAATTCTGGAACCTCTGTCCGCATCCCTGACTCCCAACGCCTGACGTCTTCAGTTTTGTCATCAGCCCTGTTATCAGCCCTGTCATCAGTTACAGGCGCTCTCTGTCGATGACGTGGTTGCGGATCCTCTTCCACTTCGTCACTACTTGTCTCAGGATGTAAGGCCTGAAATGGGTTTTGGTTGGCTCTTGACGCCGCAAGTTGCGACGTTAATTGCTCCACCTGTCGCTCCAACTGTATCACACGGTCACGTTCGATGGCTAGGTCTACAGGAATCTGGTCTGGTCGTCTTCTCGGCGGCATGATGTTGTCGTCCCGAACGAACACGGCTCTGATACCAAACTGATGTAGCGAAAGCTCTGTCGAGAAAAACCTGCGAAAACGATTAGAAACAACCTACTAAGGTTCCGTTGATTTGCGCACAAATACCGGAAAGTTAGGCTTCAATTTATTGATTCTTGAAGAATACCGAAATTGGGATAATTAGAGAAAACTCTAAATTTTATAAATCAAAAACTGAATGGCCAATTCGGCCTACATTTTAATTTAAAGCAAACAAATCCTAAACCTAATCGAATTCCTTGGAAAGCAAGAAGACGACTTAAAAACGGAAATTTACCAAAAAAGGCAAAAAACGAATTTAAAGCAAAAACTAATTCTACTGAGAATCCTAAACATTCCAGAATTGACGGAAGTCGATTCGGAATCGGGAAACTCAATTTATTGCGAAAAAGAAACTTTCCTAAAACGGCAAAAACTGCAATATCAAGGCCTAAACGACGGAATTTGCCTAAAAACGGACGTGCTTATGCAGCAAAGCTCCGTAGTAGTTCCGGAAACACCGAAACGCATCAGTTGTCAAAATTCCAAGTCAATCTGATTCCATCGCCCGGGTTTGGTCTTATTGGTTTGTTTCAAATCCTACCCCTCCAAATAATCTAATGCCAGTTGATCCACTGCTGCCGCATCAACAGGTCATGTAGAGGAGAAATGAGATAGAGAATATAGGAGATGCAAGATCAGAGAATTTAGACTTGGTAAAGATAGAAATGAGAATGCAAAGGGGATAAACCACATAAGAAAAGGGTGAAAACTTGGAGGAAATGGGAGAAAAACAGAAGAAATAAGGAGGGGAGAGAATAACGAGAAGAAATCAACTCATAATGTGACATAGGGCTGGCTACTTATAGGAGACTTAAACCTAAATCGACTAAACAAGTAAAATAATACATAACTGTAAGTTTGTAACAAGTATTTCCTAAATCAAACAAATAAAATTCCTAAAGTTCTTAACATAGAAGTATAATGAGAAGTTATGGAAATAATGTTTTTAGTTTTTTTATTTTTTTATTTTTTATTTTTCCAATGAGTTTGGACAAAGAAAAAAAAAATAGTGAATCCATAACTCAAACAAAAAAAAAACTAGAACTACAGCAAGAAAAAATTCTAAACGAAAAAAGATTGGAACAAAAAAGTGAAAAACCATCACTATTTGGACAACCAAAATTAAGAAAAAAAAATAAACTCACAAAACCAAATAACAAAGAGAGATAGAAAGTGTAGCCAACCATGACAAATATATTCAAATGAATAGAATTGGATCCCTTCATACTTGGAAGTTCAATTGTATATATAATTATAGCTAGAATCATAGCGTCCAAAACTATAACTCGAGATTATGGTCAATCTGCTAAAATAAGAAATATACATAAAGATACAATCACAAAATCAATCGATCAGAATTAATAAGTGATTCCCTTAACATAACATAATGAATTAATTTCCCTTAAAATATATATATATATATATATATATATATATATATATATATATATATACGGATTTTCTATTATCAGTTCGAACTGACAATAAATATATCAGGACGAAGAATGTGGACCACTAGATTTACATACTTTGACTCAAAGTGTATGCACTTGTCAAAACTTCTCCATAATCTGTGGTCCACATTCTTCGTCCTGATATATTTATTGTCAGTTCGAACTGATAATAGAAAGACTGTATATATATATATATATATATATATAATAAAAAATAAAAACTTAATGAATTAATTCTTCATTATACAGAGAAATTTTAGGGACCTTTTTAAACTCCTGCTAGGGTGTGGATTGATATATCATCCCAATTTGACTGAACTAATTTAATGAAATAATTCTTCATTAGTAGAAAGTTTACCACTGTATTTACGTTTCACGTTTTAGTAAAATTTCCCTCCTTTTTTTTTTTTTTGCGGTTTTAAATTATCATAAATAAAAGGCCGGGAAAACAAAATTTATATGGCGCCAATATAATTTTGGTAAACCTAAAATACAATACCAAAATTGCTCCAAAGCAAAAAGAGAAAACCAATCGCCGACTTGGGGATTTGATGGGCGGTTTGTTCAGAGAAACAACAACACCACCAAGAAGTTCCAGGTTTCTTTTATTTGTTTCAATTTGGAGGATTTTTAGGTTTTTATTTTGATACTTGATTCTTTATTTGTTGTATGTCTTGTATCTCACATTAGGGTAGAACTTCACTTATTTCTGAGATTAGTATTCGCAGAGAAGAATTGGGTATTTGGGTTCTTTGTTTTGTTTATTTATTTATTTTATTTTATTGCAAATCAATTTTGATTAATTTGAAAATCTGATTTATTGGGAATTTTTATTTTTTTTGGTGCTCGATCAGTGAGAAGCGAAACCCTAGAATCTGTAATTAGTATAAATCATGGAGGGTCAGGAACATACCAGTAAGAGAGTCAAAATCAATGATGAAATGGGGATTGATCGGCTAAGCAATTTGCCAGACTCTGTAATCCATCACATTCTCTCACGTATGGATGCCAAATATGCGGTTCAGACCTGTGTTTTGTCGAAGAAATGGAAGTTTCATTGGGCTCATATTCACTGCTACAGTTTCGACTGCTTGACCAGCGCTAGTGTTGTTGACTTTGAAGATTTTGTCATTAATGTGTTGAATAATCGCAAGCCTTTCTCTCTAAGTAGACCGAAGTTTTGTTTAAAAGGGGCGACAACGGCATCTCTTGTGAAGATATTTTATCGTTATGCAATGTCATATAGATTTGAGGAGATTGATGTTAGAAAGAAAGCCCAAATCAGTGATCATACGGCGATAGATCGACTTAGCAGCTGCCAAACCCTGTAATCTATCACATTCTCTACCTTATGGACACCAAGTATGCAGTTCAGACATGTGTTTTGTCCAAAAACTGGAGGAATCATTGGACTAATATACACAACCTCAATTTTGATCACTCAAGCTTCAGTACATGGGTTGGTTTCAGAGATTTTGTCTTTAATGTTTTGCAGCGTTGCAAGTTAATCAATTTGGGAAAACTCAAGTTTATTTGTGGGAAATCAATCAGGGTGAAACTTGTTAGGACGGTTTTTCGGTATGCAATATCACATAGACTTGAAGAGCTTGAAACTGATCTCATTGGTAGTTTTCCTCCGAGCCTTTCCGATTGTCAAACAAGTCTTTTTGAATGTCAAACTTTGAAGTCTCTAAAAATACATCATACTGTAACAGACTTCTTCAAGTTTGCAGCTTTGAAAACCTTGCAAATCTCAGCCTCATTACCTGGAGAAAGTGATCTCTTTTCTAATTGCATGAATTTGGAGAATTTACTTTTAGCAAAATGTTCTGCGTGTTATAATAGTACTGGTATCTTTACCATATCTGCTCCACGGCTGGTTTCTTTGACAATCTCAGATTTCAGGTTTTATGGAAAGATTATGATTACTGCACCTAGACTTAAATTCTTTAACATGAAGGAGTCTTCTTGCTTGTTGAGCATTGATAATGTTTGGACCTTGACGAGGTGAATATTCTCATTTCTCCATCAATTTATGAACAAATGACAAACTGGTACACTTTGAAAATCAGAGGTATGGTTGAAGGGCTTTGCAATGCAAAGTCAATTTCTGTAGCATTGAATCTTTCTAAGGTTAGTAGGTACTTTCATTTTAATTTTAAGATATCTAGAATTACATTGGGTTTCATTGATTTTTATATTGTAAATTGTAATTGTTTATGATTTTTATTATTTGAAATATTAAAGGACCTTTATTTTATATGGAAGCTACCTAAATGTATTTATCTATTTGAAATTTATTGACTGCCAGATTCATATAAAGAGAATTTGTTTTGTTTTTATTTTTTATTTTTCTTTCAGTGTTGTTTACTTGATAGTTAATTCTCTTTTATTATTGATTATAACTTTTCAAGGGAAATTCATAATGTATTACAGTAGTGTTGATGCTGAAGCTAAAGTTGTGAAGTTAAATCAGGTATTTTTTTTTATAAGATTCATATCAATTCTATTGACTGTAATGCATGTATACAAAATACCCAAATTATGTTCTGTGTTATTTTTAGGATTCTGGGGAGGAAGAGCTACTGTTTGTTTTTCCTGTGGTTAGTGACCTTTGCCTCGATCAATTGGCCACCATAGTAGAAGACATGCTAGCAGAAAAGATAGCACATATGAGTAATCATATGGAGATTGATCGCCTAAGCAACCTGCCGGATCCAATAATCCATCACATTCTCTCTCTCATGAACACCAAATATGCTGTGCAAACCTGTGTCTTGTCCAAGAAATGGAGGTATCATTGGACTCATATCTGTAGTCTCAACCTCAAGTTCATATTCAAAACAATTGGTGATTTCGGACATTTTGTCCATAAGGTCTTTCATCGTCGCAAGCGTTACCCGCTGAGTAGCATAAAGTTTCACTTGAATGATTATAAAAGCCCATCTCTTGCGAAAATAGTTTCTGATTATGCCTTATCAAAGAGTCTTGAAGAGTTTGATACCAATCTTACTGTTTTTCCTCCAAGCCTTTACCAATGTCAAAATCTAAGGACTCTAAAACTGGGTCCTTGCTCTTGCATGACCTCAACTTTTCCTGACTTATCTAGCTTGGCTTCATTGACCACTTTGCAACTCACCGACTTTGCGTTACATACCTATGATTACTTCTCAAAATGTTTGGTTCTAGAGAACCTATCTTTAATAGATTGTCGAGTAGCACGTGTAACGCTTTTTAAGATATCTGCTCCACAACTAGTCAAATTGACTATTTCAAATTTGAAAAGATGGGACTATATGAATCGGGAGCAGAAGATTGTGATAATTTCACCCATACTCAAATTATTTAATATCTATGGGGTGAATCCTTTAGTGTTGGATAGGGTTGATTGTCCAACCCTTGAAAAAGTGGATATTCAATTGTCCCCATCTGTTTCTCAAAAAGCTAAGGATAAGAAGCAAGCATACATCCTGGATATGATCCGTGTGGTTGAAGGGTTCTACCATGTGAAATCAATTACAATATCACTGAACTTTTCTAAGGTAAGTGGTTTAATTGATATTATACAGCAACATCGTATATCTTTTATCAATTTGATACTTGATATGACTTTCATACAAAGAATTTACTAAACACTTTATTTTTGATTTGTACAAAAAGGAAATGTGAGAGAAAAAATTGACTCATCAACTGGTTATAACTTTGTCGGGAGAAATTCATATTGTATCATGGCGATGTTGATGGAGACAATAAACTTGTGGAGCTAAACAAGGTATGTTACTGAATCCATATAAATAAATTTCATCGATAGTAAATAGTAATGTCCATTTGCTAAAGATTTGAATCATGCATGACTAGCCAGAGGTAGGTTGAGTGGGAGAAGACCTTTGTTCCAAAGAAAGAGGTTATGCCATTATGGGTTACAATTTGATATAAAATATCCCATGATTGTTCTTACCACAATATTTGATATTTCACTTTCTTGCATCAATCAATGATCAACATTTAGGCTGGTGTTAATTAACTTTGAAACTTTTACTCTACTCTACAAAGAAATCAAATGGCTTGAAAAGGTGACTAGTACAATTATTTATATTGTGATTTTTTTTGCCCATTTATATTGTGAATTCATTGAAATGTTGCTATGTGACTTTTTAAACTAGTTGCAATGCTGGATCTTTCCTTGACTGAGAAGTTATATTTGATTTGATTTGATTTCAATCAATATTGAATACATAGACAAGCATTTTTTTTTTTTTTTAATTTATTTCTTTTGATGCTAAAAGATTGATAGATTTTGACTTTTTAACTTGCTAGTGGCTGAAAAACAAAGGATTTTTGCTAGTATATGTGCAAGGTTGCTAAATTGCAGGCGAATTTTCTGGAAACACTTTATAAAATTGAGACTGCTATCTTCATGATGCTCCAAAATATTAATTTCTCATTTAGTATCTTGTACGTGTTGTGACATTTATAGGAGACGGGAGTGAAACAGTTGATTGGTTTGGCCACTGTATTTGAAGAAAACTGAAGTTTTTCTTTCATGAAGTTGCAACTAAACATTAAAGGAGGCAATACAAGATTTTGGTAGTCTGCTATCTTCTTGGCTACTTTGGACTGAGGTTGTGCTTCAAAGAAACAGTTTTTATTTATTTATTTATTTGTTAGACTTAAAATTTCTTTTTTACTTTTGATGAATCTCAACGGAACTAGGATTGAAGCTTCTCTACTGTTTTTTGGTTACAAACTTCTTGTCTTATCGGAGAATATAGTCATGTTTCAGTTACTGGTATCAAAATCTCTTCATTTTTTTTATATGCATGTAGGTGGGCACGTTTTTTTCATGTGAGAATCATTTATACTGCATTGTGTATTATGTTTCACAACGCTGTGGAAACGTTCCTTAACGTTGTGTAATTGAATCCTACGCAAAAAAGGAAAAAAAAAAAAAAAAAACTTGTCAGATTCTTGCACTACAGTTGACTGTAAAATGTTTTTTCATGCTGTATTAGATAAATCCCGCTGTTTTTTTGGTTACAAACTTCTTGTCTTTATTGGAGATTATATATTCATGTTTAAATTAATATTTGCATAGAAACGAATGTTTTAATTAATTTTAAAAATATAAAGAAAAATATTAATTTTCCAAGCTTTGCATTATAGTTAAAAGGATCTTAAGACTTTTGACCTTGTTCACATTCAGTACATGTAATTACCATTTCAAAATTTAATTGATATTAATATAGACATGGTCATATATGATATGCTGTCATTACGAAACCTTAAAACTGATATTTTGCTTTCTTAATTTTTCATTAAGGATTAGTATTGAGGTTAACTGATATTATGAAGAAATCAATTAGTTGGTGTTTGGAAATGTGGAGAATACATTTTTTATTTATGAATACCTGGAGAATACAGTTATTTATGCTTAATTGCCATTGATTTAATTGTTCAACTTCCCCCTTCCGGAAAAGTTTGGACTGTTATTCGTTTTCTTTAAAAACTTTAACATCAACGGTTTTACATTACCTTTTCTTTTATTAATTTGATATTTATGACTTTATAAAACTCTTCACATGATAAACCTGGTTTTTATAATTGTTTTGGTAAAATTAAGGGGTCTGGTCTGTTGATGCTTTCAAAACTAGCATTACTTCTCTTTTTTTTTTTTTTTCATTAGTTTAAAATAGACAATCATGAGACTTAGTTTTTAATAGGTATGCATACTCGTCGGACTACAGAGTAATCTACATGATCATATTTTATTCTTCAATTTTTTTTTTCTTAAAAGCAAACTGATAAATTTTCTTTAACTGTTTTTTTTTTTTTTTTCATTCCTGATGCCAAATGTTGTGTACTTATGTTTTTGTCCTACGCCATTTTTAGGGAACCGGAGAGGAAGGGCTGCTGTTCACTTTACCTATGATTTGTGGTTCTATGCTCAATCATTTGGCCAGCTTATTAAAAGAAATGTTTATGGGGTAAACCTCCGGGCACTCAACTAAGTAAATATTAATTCTTGAATTCTGGTTCTTGACAATTTTTGTGTTGGATAGGTCAGTACAGTGGTTCAAAAATATAGATAACATTAACTTATCTTGAGAATATGTTAGAGGTTCTATCTTTTCTGGGTTTGTTTTATGATATATATCTTTGTTGGCAGTAGAGATTAATGTTTAATGACTCTAAAAACTAGAGATGGTCTTCACTCATCAATTTGATTTTATAATGTGACTGGCTTTCTTTGTTTGGCAAGATAATGAAATCCATACCCAGAATTCGTTATACCGATGAAATTGAGATGCAAGCCTTCATTAAGATTTATGATGACTCCTTATTGCAATCAAATAAAATTTCAAGCGCATCAATATTTTCATCGTTTTTAGTATTGCTTTAACTGATAAAAGTTGAATACAATAGAACACTTGCGTACAATTAATGCCTAGATAAAGAATCTATCTTAGGGTACAGTTGGGACATATATTATTATACATGTTTAAATACATTTCACATATCACTCAGTTCAATGCAGACTTCTCCTTGGGATGCAGGTCTCTGTGCTGATTTTGATGTTGATAATGATGATGATGGGATAGAATGTTTGGGTGATCTTGTTGGAAGAGACAGAGAAGGTTTTGGTGGAATTTCCAAGCTCTCTAAACTACCCTCCAACATCTCCACAACCTTACTCATTGATGGCCTATCGGATGGAATGGTTTGAATGCACCACATGCTCACTATGATCATCTTTTTCGCAACCTCTTTTTCCTCTTCAGTGACAGCACCACTGATTTCAAAATCCCTCCCTGGCTCAAGCTGCTTATAAATCCAATTCGAAAAATATATTTCACTGGTATG
The DNA here is from genome assembly GCA_008009225.1 of Acer yangbiense. Lineage (NCBI taxonomy): Eukaryota > Viridiplantae > Streptophyta > Magnoliopsida > Sapindales > Sapindaceae > Acer > Acer yangbiense. Next base: position 19,119 of record VAHF01000061.1, on the reverse strand, counting down.
CGACTCACAAGCAACAATGTTGTTTCTTCCTCCAACAATTTCAAGAATCATCATTCCATAACTATAGACATCAGACTTGTGAGAGACTTCTCCAAAGCTTCTACAGAATACTTCTGGTGCAATATACCCTGCCGTTCCTCTTGCACCCAACATCGATATGATACTCTCTTTATTTTTACACAGTTTAGCTAGTCCGAAATCAGATATCTTTGGGCAAAAGTCTTCATCTAAAAGAATATTGTGAGGTTTTATGTCAAAATGCACAATCCTTGTGTTACAACCTCGGTGTAGATACTCCAATCCTCTAGCAATGCCAATTGCAATATGATACTTTGTCTTCCATTCCAAATTACTAGAAGATTTCTTATCAAATATATACTTATCGAGAGAACCATTAGACATGAATTGATATATTAGAGCTCTTTTGTTCTTGTTGTAACAAAAACCAAGAAGAGCAACAACATTAACATGGGATGTTCTGCAAATAGTAGCTACCTCATTGATAAATTCCTCTCCATTGCCTTTGGATTCCTTCAAGACCTTCACTGCCACAAGACGACTATCAGGTAGTTTCCCTTTGTAAACTTCACCATAACCTCCTTGACCAAGCCTAGTGCTGAATGATTTCGTCATCTTTTTAACAAAAGAATAATCAAATCTTTGTAGAACAAGAGATCCGAAATTATTGACAAAAGCCTCCATGTTTTGATCACTCTCTCTTTTCTTCCTCGAGTAATCGTCATCCCGGGCAATAAACTTTCTCAGTAGACCACTTATGAGAAGAATAGAGATGATTATTAATATCACCACCAGTACTCTTGCTGTAGAGCCTGCGTTATGACCAAGAAAAGTACCGGTGACCTTGTAAGTAAAAAATTGAACCTCTTTTTTTTTTTTTCATGATAATTTAGCATTGCCGTAGAAAATGAGGCACATACCTGATGATGCTGGAGACTGTATTATGAGTAGTGATGAGTTAGCACATACAGATCCAGACAAGTGATATGGTAGATTTGGGCAATAACAAACAAACTCTACTTTGTCATAACCACAACTCCCGTTGGAATTTCTGCAGTCCTCACATGCCTTGCTACTCAGATCCCATTTCAGCTTAAATCCTTCAGATATGGCTTCCTGTAAAGCGTATGCTTCGAGTGTTGTATCCTTGGCAACATGAAAAGTAACACTATAATTGCATTCCTCAGATCCATAATCTCTTGTTTCTATGAAGACATTGATAGGGAAGGAAACATTGCTATGGGGGGAAATTATATTATATCCAGTGCAATTAAAATATCCGGGATCTGTTGCAGAAAAGGGGCAACCATAAAGTAAGGTAAGATTTCGATACCCAGTAACATACTGAAAGAGTTAACCACAAGGTGGTCCAAGGCTTGGGGATAAAAACCCAAGTCCTTGGTTCTACTCTTGGCAATCACATTGTGGCCAGCCTTTAGGGCGCTTAGCTCTGTTGGTGGAAGGACGGACATGGGGCTAACGTCAGCGGTTCGAATCCTACCCAGGCGGGGACGAGTCCTGGTTTACCCGTTTGCATCGTTGTGGGGCTAGTGGTGCAGGCCAAGGTTTCTTATCTGTCCTACTCCGCGTCTAACATCTAGGCCAAAGCGAGCCACACAGTTAGGGGTCACGCTCCTAATATACAGGTTAGGCGAGTGTCACGCAGTTGAGAGAGGACAGGCGGATATGTGCCCGGATGAAGTCCAGGATCCTCGATACCAAAGAAAAAAAAAATACTGAAAGAGTTCAGAGTCAATCTCAGTAGTATGAGGATGAGGTAGACATTGATCATAGTAACAGATTCCTCTGTCGAACTAGTCCTTAGTTACAATCTTGAGAACATGAGCTTCCTCATCGGTATCTTTAACGTAGTAATTTACTTGATTGAGCACAATGGTAGTCGTGGGATAGGATGACCGCATGAGTGAGGTCGGTCCTCTCCCCATAATGGATACCCGACTGAAATCTCCCCACAACGGAAAGGAAGACGGCAGGCTTGGTACCTTTCAGGGTCTGACTTAATAATGGCTACAGATGGTCGAATGTTGAGAATCACCACGGATGTGAAACATTGAAGAAACACAAAAGGGAACCACCACAAAAGCGGGAAAATCATTTGCTATATTATAACAAGAAAGTGTGAATTATGTGATGCTGGTTTGTAAATTGTATAGAACTGAGAAATTTATGTCAAATTCATTTTGGAGGATGACACGGAAAGACTTAAAAGTAATTTTGGCAGCATCAGTTGACATCAACTTTTGCTTTCGATTTTTCTTCTTTTAAGTGATTAGTTTTTCCATCCATGCTCAAAAGACTTGACTAAGGTCTACCGCGTACCGTATGTCAGTCTCATGTAGGGATGGCAATAGATCGGATCGGGGATGGATACCCCAATACCCATTCCCGTATCTGTTTGAAATATGTATCTTTATCCCCGTATCCATTCCCATTTCTTAGTGAGCGGAGCGGATTCGGATAATGCTCGAATTGAGGTAGAGATATTCATCCCCGCTCCGTCTATATCCGTATCCAATTAAAAAAATGTAAATTTTTATAGTTTACAAGAGAAAAATTAAAATAACATGTGTAATAGTACATTTTATCATATTTAAAGGGAGAAACAAATACATCCAATAAATTTTAAATAAAATAATAATAATAACTTATATAATTAGAATTCATAATTACATAATAATTTATTATATTCTTACAATATTAAAATCTATAATGGATCCGGATGGGGATGGATCCCCGAACATAATTAAAATGGATATTATGATGACATCCATCTCTGTTCCGTTCCCGAAATAATAGTATCCATCCCCTATTTTAAATGGACCGGATTCTTACGGATATCCATATCCGTGGATAATTTTGCCATCCATAGTCTCATGGAGAAATTAGTAAAATATTTTTCGGAAAACTGACCTTTGAGTATTCAATAGACCAAACTTTTTCTCTAGACCTTCAAATTGGGTTTTGTAGAATTCTGGAATAACTAGATATCCGTATCTTTCCAATGGTGTATTTCTCGTAAAACTCCATGATCGTTTGGATAGGTTTCGAAGTGTTCCAAGTGAACATTGAAACATTGGAAAAAAAAAAAGGAGATCTCAGCCCTCACCACTCGAGCTGTGAGAACTGAGACTCACCGTTGGTAACGGTGAGGCTCCATTGCTTGAGGCTTGAGCGGTGGAAGGAGACTTCATCGCTTCCAGCGGCATCGCCATCGCTCGGGCGGTTTTGGTCTGTAATCATGTGTAACCTTCCCAAATTATTTGTATTTTTTTAATAATTTCCATGGACTTTTTTAGTTTTTAAAAAATTATTTTTAGTGATGAATTTTTTTTTTCTAAAAATTAATTTCAAATTGGAATCCATTAGTTCTAAAAATTGAGTTTTAGTGATGGATGCTACCTTTTCTATTCAATGTAATCAAATATTTATGATCCTTACACCTACACCACGATGTTGTGTGTTTGAATATCTCTCCCTCTGAAAACCCCAATTATTGTAATATTTTTTTAAATAAATAAATAAATAAATCTTTATCCTATTTGCTTGTCAAATGGGTTTGGCAACTTACACCACATCTTGGAGGAGAAAATTCAGAGAAAGACCTGCATAGACTTGTTATTTTTGTTCCCTTGCTGACCTCAACGCTTTCGATTGTGGCTGAAAATACTTGCCTGCCATGTGAGTGTGGAAAATTAGGACATTGTGCACGAATAGCAAATTGTGTCGACTAGTAGTTAATTACTTAATTATCTCTGATTACAAACATAATATCACTATTTATTATGTTTAATTTATGAGTGGTGCTATTGGCACACCCCCTACTAATCTATTTATGCCCCATTTTTAAAAATTTTGATTTGATTAAATAAAGTTTAATGGTTTTGTTAATTTACTTTATTTATTTCCAAAACTATCATTTTTACTTATTTTTCAAACTTAATAAACCCCATCTCTAATCTCTCTCCAGATCTACAATAACACTGGTTACTTATTTCTGTTATGCATTACTTTTGCAACAGTAAAACACCAATGAATATATATATATTTTTTGAAAATTAAAACTTTATTCAAAACCACCAAACGGAACAAACCGACCACAGCAAGAGGGAAAAGCAAAGCCCACAAGGAAACAGAAACAACAGCAGAAAGCACAGTACTATTTTATCTTGTATTTTTTTTTTCTTTTTCATGTGTATAGCTTTCAATCTTAAGAACCCATTACAGGAATCTAAACCTAGATTCCTTAGAGTAAAATTGAAAATTTGCATATTTTCAATGAATATTAGTACTTTTTTTTGTGTGTGAAAAGAATATCAATACTATTGAACAATTGTAAAGAACGTTGGGTGTTTTTTTTTATAAGGAATGTGGGGGGTTTTATTAGATTTACTTTATAGAATCTTTTTTTCTTCTTAAATTGAATATCTCTTTTAGTAATTTTGATAAAGGAAAAATAATGATGCTAATTAATTAAAAAATTGGGGCATAAATAGTTCAGTAAGGGGTGTGTTTATAGCACCACTCTTAATTTATAAGTAAGAATTTAATTATTATCTAGAGAGAAAACCATAACTAGCCATCTAACTTATCATACTTTTGTTTTTAACCACTTTTGAATTTTTAATTGTTAATAACCACCTTTTTAAAAAAAATTCAGTTTAGTACCATAAATTACCAGAGTACCCCTGAAAATAGTGTTCTTTAAACCTCGAAACAAACTTGATATTACAATTCACTTCTCTAAGATTGAAGACCATAATTTTACAATTTCTGAGAAGAGATTGACTCAAAATAATTCACCACCATGACTTGTTTGTTTGTAATCCTTTAGTTGCTCAGGTTGAGTTGTTTGTTCAGAATGGTATGTCATGTAGACTCATTGGACTCGAACATTATGTCAAGCAGTGGAAATTTTTCAATGTGTTCGAATTCTATTCATATGCTTTCGACACTTCAGAGAGCATCGGATTTGCATTTCATTCACTTTCATTTTATGATTGACATTCATTTTAACATATAGCTTGCATTGATCATTCTATATCACTATATGTTTAAGTATGAGATTCAATGTCATCAAATCTTTATCCTACTTGCGTGTCAAATGGGTTTGGCCACTTACACCACCTCTTGGAGGAGAAAATTCAAAGAAAGACCTGCATAGACTTGGAATTCTGGCTCCCTCCTTTGTTGACCTCAACGCTTTCGATTGTGGCTGAAAATACTTGCCCGCCATGTGAGTGTACGAATAGCAAATTGTGTCGACTAGTCGTTAATTACTTAATTATGTCTGATTACAAACATAATATCACTATTTATTATGTTTAGTTCCATATAGTTATGAAATGACGGAAACTCAATATTGAATATGAGCAATTGTCAAGAATTGCGTTTGTTTCACAGAGAATGAAGTAACTACTAGACAGGCAGGATGTAAATTCATTTCTCTGAGACTGAAGACCACAATTTTACAATTTCAGAGAAGAGATTGACACAAGAAAAATTCACCACCACGACTATACAATTAATTAAAAGTGGAAACTTGGAGATGTTTTATTGCAATATGAACTTTGACAGGATTGATGGCCATACCCTCCAGCTTCTTTACAAGACTACAATCTTACTCATCAATGGTCGATCTCTTCTTTTCAGTAACTATCCCATAAAGTGTTAGAACATCGCTCGCCTAAACTTGCTTATAAACACGATCAGGAAGTATATTTCATTAGTGTTCGATTCTTCGCCAGCAGTATCACGATAATTGCAAGTGATACTATTTAGTTTTTAGCTAACTGATTGATATTTCTCTTCATTTAACTAATCAATCATTAGACCAGACATTTTACTTCGATGACAAAAATATGAAATCAAACAAGTAGGCTTACAGTTTGTTCAGAGAATCAGACAAATAGTTACTTTGTTTAAATACATTTCACCTATCATTTAGATAAATGTAAGGTTTCCCCTGTTATGCAGACTATGCTGTTGATGATGATGACGCTATTTGGGAAAAATGTTGCGGTGATCTTGTTTGAGAAGCCAAAGAAGGTTTTGGTGGAACTTGTAGGCACTCTAATCCACCTTCCAACATCTCGACAACTCTAGTCATCGATGGCCTATCCGATGGAATAGTTTGAATGCACCACAAGCTCACTAACACCATCTTCTTGGCAAGCTCCTTTTCCTCTTCAATGACAGCACCATGGAGTTCAAAATCATTGCCCGGTTCAAGTTGCTTATAAATCCAGTTTGGAAAATATATTTCACTCGTATGAGACACTCTTACGTCAATGTTTTTTCTTCCACCGACCATTTCAAGAATCATCATTCCATAACTATATACATCTGACCTGTGAGAGACTTCTCCAAAGGTTCTACAGAATATTTCTGGTGCAATATACCCTATAGTTCCTCTCGCACCCAACACTGATATGATACTCTCTTTCTTTTTGCATAGTTTGGCAAGCCCAAAATCAGATATCTTTGGACAAAAGTCTTCGTCTAAAAGAATATTGTGAGGTTTTATGTCAAAATGCACGATCCTCGTGTTACATCCTCGGTGTAAACACTCTAATCCTCTAGCAATACCAACTGCAATTTGATACATTGTCTTCCATTCCAAACTAGATTTTGTAGTTGAAGATTCCTGATCATATATGAACTTATCAAGAGATCCATTAGGCATGAATTCATAGATTAGAGCTCTTTTATTCCTCTCATAACAAAAACCAAGAAGATTGACTATATTAACATGAGATGTTCTACTGATGCTAGCTACCTCATTGGTAAATTCCTCCCCATTTCCTTTGGACTCCTTCAAGAACTTCACTGCCACAAGACGACCATCAGGTAGCTTCCCTTCGTATACATCACCGTAGCCTCCTTGACCAAGTTTATTGCTGAATGAATTTGTCATCCTTTTAACATCAGAATAATTGTATCTTGTCGAAGCTAGAGATCCAAAATTTATTACAAAGGCTTCCATGTTTTGGCAATTCTCTGTTTTGTTCTTCGAGAATTTAGCAAACATATGTAATATAAAACTTCTTCCTAGGCCTCTTATGAGAAAAATGGAGAGGATTATTATTATCCCAACCACACCAGCTGCAATGCCTGCATTCAAAGATAGGAGTAACCCAATATGAACAAAAATGAATAACAATTTTGAAATTACTCGAGAGATTTAACTGTCAATGAGAAATACACGAGTTGACAGGTGAATGTATTACCCAGGGACAGGGTAAGCATCCTTCTTTTGCTGAATGATGATCCTGCAGAAAAACTAAAAGGATCAAAAATCTTAAATTGACAAGTGGTATAATCTGAAATTAAAAATGAAGTCCATTAGATTTCATATTAATTTGTATTCAATAATCTAAAAGCTACTTCTGACGGTTTATAAGAACTCCTCATATCTTCTCTAAAATGATAAGAACAGCAAAGAAAAACAAGATTAGAGGAAAAATACAGAGAGATTTGCTTTTAGTTTCTCACTATTGAATTAAAGATATTGACAACTTGAAGTGACTTCTAAAACTCAGTTAAATCACTTGTAAGCTAAAAACTTAATTAGCATTAACTGCCCTAAACACCATTCAATGTCTGATAAAGTAAATATTTTGCTCATCCAAGATTCGTAACCTTTCCCCATTGGTAGAGTTAATTTGTACAACAGTGACACCACAAATCGCATTCACTCGTATATTTAATGACTGTCACTGAAATGTTGTTCAACTAAATTAAGAAGGTTGACATTTAAAGCCACCAAACGAGCTTGAGGTGTTAACAGCAATCAGTTAAATATTTAGATTGTAAATTAAAACCTGAATAATTTATTGATTATTTTGTTGAATAAAAATATAATAATAATATATAAAAACAATGGCTCTATCTATTAAAATTGATCTAAATTGACAAATTAGAGTTATTATGACATATTGCCAAACTTCTCTCAAAGAAAGAAAAGGCATCGAGGGAAATATTATTAAGACAAAAAATCTTTTAAAAAAGGGAGAAGTTGAAGAAGAGGTCAAATGATACGAATAAGAAAAGAATAACAAGGGATCTGAACAAGCGCAAGTTTAATCGTTGGAATTTCTTCAAGTGTTAATTAGCTACCCACTTTCTAAAGAAAAAACAGTTTATACCATAAAGTAAATATTGTTTTCATCCAACTAAAACGGAACGTTTGAGCTTGAGGTGTTAACAGCAGCCAGTTAAATCTTTAGATTGTAAATTCATACCTGATCATTTTGCATAGCAATCAGTTGTGCTTATAAAATAAATTAGAGGTTTGCGTACCTGGACGACATGCACTGGTGGAGCCAAGATTTGGCTGATTTGGGCAGAAGCAGATTGTTTCCTTGCTATCAGGGTCCCGACCACAACTTCCCTTAGAATTGTTGCAGTTCTCGCATGAGATGTCTCTAAGCTTCCATTTCCACTCAAATCCTTTGTCCAGGACTCGTCTCAATGACTCATCATCTCTTTTCCAATTAAGTGAATTCTTAGGAATAGGAAAAAAGACACTAGCATCACAATTCCCAGGATCATCATATCCTGCTTCTATGTAGCAAGGTATGGACTTTGGAGGTAGGCAATAATATATGAATGTAACATTCTCATACCCTTCTGAATAATCCAGTTTCTCACGGTTGATTGTGGTGTTATGAAATGCAGGTGAGCAGATTCTCTCCGGCTCCAAGTAGTACATTCTTTCAATCCTCAAAGTTTTGTCTACCGATTTGATTTCTAAAACCCGGTATTTGACACCTTTGATCATCATGGTAACAAAAGGATCTAGAAGACCCTCATCTTCGCAATTGAGCTTCAATTCAGGATGACCGCAATCCACCAGTTGCTGGGGTCCTCCCCAGAATGGATAACCGGCTGTGATGTTCCCACATTTGAATTCAATATTACAGGATTCGTACTTGTTGTAATTAGGATTGCTTGAAGATGACTGAATCTTTACAAAAATGACAAGTAAGAAACATACAAGAGAAAGAAAAGGAGAAGAAGAGAAGAGATGGGAATTCATTTCCGGTGAAACCAGAGTATACAGGGAAAATGAATTCTTCTGAGTGAAGTGGGTTTAGTGGTGTTGGGAAATTATAGATTGATTAAAGTGTTAACATCACAGTTTTCGATGGGCATGGAAAATTCAAGGAAGATGAAACAGAAGACTTTGAATCTTTATGGCCGTTTAGTTGACGTCAAGACTTGTTGTTAACGTGTTTCCTTTTTTTCCATGCTTGACTTTTGACATTTGTTGCAAAAGGAATAGTGCTCAACCATTTCAATCTTTTAACTACCAGGTAGAATATAAATCAGATTCTACGTTTAACTCCAAAACTCCCCTTAAAATATGCTCTCCCTAATTTATGACATAAAAATAATTGTAACTAATATGATGATTTTTTGTTTTAATGTACGTATAAAATTGTCTATTAATCATTTCTAAAAAAAAGTACTCTTTGAATCGTGTAACATTCTCATACCCATCTGAATAATCCAATATCTCATGGTTGATTGTGGTGTTATGAAATGCAAGTGAGCAGATTCCCTCCAAGTAGTCCATTCTTGCATTCCTCAGAGTTTTGTCTTTCCATTTTATATCTAAAACCCGGTATTTGACTTCACTGATCATCATGGTAACTACATCACCCTCATCTTCGCAATTGAGCTTCAACTCAGGATGACCGGTACAACCCCACGGTCGTAGTCCCCGGTGAGATTCTCCCCAGAAAGGATAAACGGCTGTGATGTTCCCACATTGGAATTCATTATTACAGGATTCGTACAAGTAATTAGGATCGCTTGAAGATGACTGAATCACCCATATGAACCATACAAGACAGAGAAGAGGAGAGGAAGATAAGAGATGGGAATTCATTTTCACATGGGAAATACCAAAATTAGTGAAGTGAGTATAGGTGTGTTAAAGGAAATTACAAGACAAAACTTACATATATTTTCTTATTAAAGAAAAATAAGGGGATGGACATAGAAAAACTTGTAATTAATATTGGATGTTTAATTGACCTCAAGTCTTGGTATTTTTCAATACGCGTTTTCATTTGTAGTACTAATAAATGATATTCCTCTATCATGTTCCGTGTGTCTCTTGGAAAATAATAAAGAACGCCGTTTATTACACGCAATATGTACAAACAGCAAATTTAATAACACTCATGTCATGTTGCTCGCCTTGAAAAGTAGGCATTTGAAAAGTAACAGAGAGAAAGAGAAATGATGCCAGAGAGTCAGTTTAAGCCAAATGAAGAATTGAAAGATATATACGATCGGTTGTTTCAAGGAAAAAAATTAGAAATTAAGAAAGACACAAACCAAATTCACCGTGTGTTGCCCATCAACTCTGTGTTTATTAAATAATAAATTGGTTGAAACTAAATAATAAGATTGCATTTAGTCAAATTATGCAAGTATGGTTGTGGAGATGTTGGAAGGAAGAATGCTTCAAAATTCCACCAAATACCTTATACATCTAATCCAACCTGATTGCGAAAACGTTTTTCCGTAACATAAACTTGCATCAGAGGAGGAACACTGCATTGATATTTGAAATGCATCTAAAAATATAGTATACTCTATCTCTCCCTATAACTAAGGACACTTCTTTTTAAAAACTGTAAAATAAGTATTCTTAATTATCAACAGTATTTGACAGTTGAATTCCAAGGTATTTGTATGAATATGGAACTATATTATCAGTTTTGCCTCAATTATCTATATTGAAATCAAAGGCAGTCTTTGTAGTTCTCCTTTAAGCTTCAAGAAAGAATACACCAAATCATCACCGTTCAAATTAAAGTATTCTAATGTGTACTAATAGACCCTTAATGTATCAATTCAATTTACCCTTGTTGTGAAAAAATTCTAGACAAAGATGTTGATGTCGTGGAAGAATATAATTGAAACGATCTTGGGGAGGAATGCTGCAAGAAGGGCTTCGGTGGAACTTGCAAAGATTGAACGCTTCCTTCCAGCATCTCTAAAGCTTTACTCATTGCAGGTCGATCTGATGGATTTGTTTGTATGCACCACAAACTCACCAATATCATCTTCCTTGCTATCACTTCTTCCTCTTCATTAATTATCCCATCAACTATTAGATCATTGCTACCTTCAATTTGCTTATAGATCCATTCCGGAAAATATATCTCACTAGTGTTCGATTCATGATCCCCAACAGTTCTTTGTCTTGCTCCAACCATTTCAAGGACCATCATTCTGAAGCCATAAACATCAGATTTGTGAGAAACTCCTCCAAAGTTCCTACAGAATACCTCTGGAGCAGTATACCCAATAGTCCCTCTTGCGTCCAGCATCGAGATTATACTTTCTTTCTTCTTACATATTTTAGCAAGACCGAAGTCAGAAATTTTCGGACAAAAGTCTTCATCTAAAAGTACGTTGTGAGGTTTTATATCGAAATGCACAATCCTAATGTTGCAACCACGATGTAAGTTGTTGAGCTATGTGAAACTTTTCCAAATACTCCCTAGCTTATGGTTATGTTATGGTTATGTTAGTTTAGCTTAGTTTATGTTAGTTTAGTTACATTTGGATTATTTGTACTATTTAGTTTCTTTTTAAATTGCTTTAGACATGTTAGATTTACTTTTAGCTTTCTCAGATGTATTGGCGGCTGTGCCAGTTTCTTTTGTCTGTATGTCTGGTCTGGCAGTGCCAGTTCATTGTAGCACATCGTCCATTGGATGACAATGTGTCAGTGCGATCTAAAGGTTGCACTTGCCCCTGTATTTTGTATATATACTTTATGTCTGTGTAATTTGAATACAATTTCAGAAAAATATTAAGTGCATTCTCTCTGGTTTTTCTTCTCTAAAAACTGAGTATGGTTTTCATGTTTATGGATGTTTATTGATGTTTACAACACTTATGGAATGATAGTAGGAATAGAGTGCTCTGTGCTGCTTGTCTAACCTTGTGGGCATTCACACTGTTGCTTGTTGAATGATTGAACATGCAACAGTGTGAATGGTTACACGATGGAAACTAAGCATTATTACACGCTATATATGAAGGATCGTGTAATGATGCTATGTTTTCAGCGTGTAACCATTCACACTGTTGCTTGTTGAATGATTGAACATACAACAGAGTCAAAGATTATACAATGGCTTGTTCTACTATTGGCAGATATTGCCAGTCTGGATGTAGATTGTGCAGAGATTCGCATGGGAACTTTTTTTGTTGGATAAGTGTTTCACTATTTGATTAAGGGGACATGAGGGAGGAAGTCTGGATATGATGTAGATTCTACAGAGATTCGCATGTGAAACTTTTTATTTGGATAAGTGAAAGCGCTCTCCTTCTTCCGTAAAGAATGGAGGATATAACCATTCAAGAGAATCAATGGTACTTAAGGAAAGATATAATTAGAGAGGTATAACGGACTTTATAACCTAGCTCTAATTATGAACTACTTGTGGACGATCATGCCATATGTAATAGATATATTAATGGACACTGATAAAATTGGTTATGTAAAACATCTACAGTTACAAGAGTACAACCTTGGGTTTTACTGGAATAACTCTATGGTTAATATTTGTGAAATATTAATTAAAGAGTTTAATTAATTTTTTCTAAGTATTATTGGAGCTTAAAACTGTGGGTCCATTAGATCCCCTTGCTAGCCCTATATGATTGATACTTGATAGTAACAAGACTCACAGAGAATTGGATGGTCCATTAATTGTATTACGAAAGTAACTTAAATATATTTTGGGAATTAATTAAATGATGTGATTATTTAATTAATATATTATTTAATTGTTGAATTAATACTATTAAATAATATGATTATTTAATTGACATATTAATAATTAAGAATTATTAAATTGTCATATGGAGGTTTCAATTTCTAACCTTGACAAGAGCAATAAAATAATAAGTGATTATTTTTATTTACTCTAAATAGGTCAAAGGTTCAAGCCCTAGTAAAGTAATAATTAAAAAGGATTTGGAATCCTATTTTAACTTGGATTACTAAACCCTAGGTTCCTAGTATATAAGATATACTTGTCAAGAAAAAGAAGCTAATCGAAACCCTAGAGAGACATAGAGGGTGCAGCCACATAAGAAAGAAAAAAGAAAAAGTTTTTTTCCTCTTGCTTGCAGGGTTGGCCGAATTCTACAGGGGAGCAAGGTGTTGCCTTCCAATTCTCTCAAGCCTCCATTCAACCACTTCGGGAATCCGTGACGTGCCCACATACACAATTGCTAGATCGCGGGACATAGTTAGGAAGGCTTAGTGGTATTGGATCGAAAAGAAAACGAATGAGTGTTCTTTAAAGGTATGAAAACAAATCTCTTCCTCATATTTGTGTATATACAAAAGATCCCAAGAAGACGATAATTTTTTTTTGAAACCTATCGTTCTTATTTTATTGATTAATTTCAAACTTTTCCACTGCGCAACTTACAAGCGGTTCTAGCGGTTCCACTCTTATATATATATCTTTAAAAAAAAAAGGTTATTTGGATCGGACCATTGGTTTTGACTTTAGTCATTTATTGAAGTTGCAAATGAGGGAACAGTAAGAGAGAGTTGCAAGATGAGGAAGTTGCAAGATGGGGAATAGTAAGAGAGAGTGTTGGTGATTAAGGAGAGTTCGGCGAAGGTCATAGTGGCGTTAGAGGTGGAAATGTAGTGGAGGAGAGCAGTGGTGATGAAGGAAGGGGGAGTGGAGACGGTAGAGGATGAGGTGGAAGAGAAGACGATGGATGAGGAGGAGAATGTGGGATTGAGAGTGGTGGTTAAGAAAGTGAGAGTGAAGACCAAAGTGAAGAAGGTAATGAAGAAGATGAGGTAGAAGTAGAAGCGTTGGCTGGTGATTTTTAATGATTTTGAAGAAGATGAGGTAAAAGTAGAAGCAATTGCAACTATTTGCTAGATGATTTTTTTTTGATTTGATTTGATTGATGATTGATTGATTGAGATTTTATTTGGATTGATGATTGATGATGAGATGATTGACTGATGAGAGAGAGAGAGAGAGAGAGAGAGAAGCAGTCTGCAGAGGGCCAGGGCCAGAGGCTAAAATTCAGATCTTGAAATTTGAATTTTTTTTAAATAATAAAAAAAAACCGGTTGGAATCGGGATCAAAACCAGAATAGAACAGAATCAGAACCACAGTCACCACTAGTTATATCTGTTATGATTTAGCTTATATTCCCATGTGAACCAAACGTATTCAACTGTTACGAAAGTAGTCTAAACGAATTCGGATGATTGTGATTGGATTCTCGTATCTTATTTTTCTGCTAGTAGACGATATTTGTTATGTGGTGTGTATTAGGTATGCACTTCCGCGTCACTTTTCCCAACAACTGGTATCATCACTAGGTTAGCCATGGTGGTTTCAAGTCCGTACGGGATATTGTATAAGGACTTGGCAAATTGGGATGTTGATTTCATGGTTGCCTGGTATCGGTTTAGCGAATAAGAAATGTCTTGGAGGCGGTGTTGAAGAATTTGATAGAGGAGGAAATTTGGCTTGTGTCAAGTACAAGTCATGAATCAATCTAGGTTACACAAGGCGTTGAGGAATGAGCGAACTCCTGAAGCTCGATAGACTCTGGTGAGGTGTGGAATTGGTGCGGCAAAGAGCACCAAGTGTTGCTAGCAGTATGTCTTTCACGGATTGGGTGATGCAAGGACATATGTATCCTTTGGCATGTAAAAGTTGTTATGGAGAGGATATATTGCTGCTAGTGGGTCCACAGGTTTGCACATGAGTATTGGTTAGAAGGTGATGCAAGATGTGTGGTGGACATGATGTCAATGGCTGAAGAACTCCTTGAAATCTACAAGAGGAGTTGCACCATAATTTTTTAACAGGTTTTTTTGACATGTGTTGGAAGAAATCTTAGGACGGATTGTTCCTAAGTGGTTGTACATTTATGGTGGGGTATGGTGATTCTTGTGTAGAGAGTCATGGTATACTGTCGAAGAAGGGACGAACGTTTTGGGAATTCTCACCAAATGGGAGAATTGTTAGGATTTGGCTTGTACTCCTATGTGAACCAAACATATTCAACTGATGTGAAAGTGATCTAAACATATTCGGATGATTGCAATTCAGATGGAATTAGAAAGAAGAGTCTGAGACGAAGCCAATGGAGAAAACAACGACGAAATCCGAGCCACCAGAAGATTTCTACGTAGAACCCGTGTGTTGCTGTGCACCGGAAGTATTTTGGTGTGTGTGGGCGCATGGATAGGGTTTTTTTGGGCCTATTTTGGCGTGTGGAACTCCAAGAATTCATGGGAAAATGTGTGGGAGTTGATTTTCTTGTTTGGGAAGATTTTGTTTTAGGATTACTTGTTTAGGAAAGACTTGTTAGTGGTTTCCAACTACTTATAGGAGTCTGATTCCTTAAAGTCCAAAAATATTGACCATATAATAGAGAGACTTATTCTTTGGTTGATAACACTTAGAGAAACTAAAGAGACACCTGGAAACATCAGAGAGTGGTTGAATCCTAGGAGTGAACCTCAGGGAGATCTGGGGGAGACCCCAAGGGAAGTCCAGAGGTAGGAGACCCAAGGGATGTCTGGGAGGGAGACCCAGGAGGAGATCCATATAATATATGGGGATGCACTCATGAGGGACCTGGAGAGAGATGTGAGCTAAGGGCTAGGATGTAAGCTCGGTTATGAGATTAGGCTCGGTAAAGCTTGGTTGTAATTGAGGAGGTTTAGGGTTAGAGAAAGAATATTGGAATTATGTAGTTGTAACAATTTTCTACATAGTGGTATTTTTCTCATGCCGTCCTGACGGCCGTGGTTTTTCATGTTTTTGGGTTTTTACGTAAATCTTGTATTGTGAGATTGGATTTTCTCATCTTATTTTTCTGCTAATATGCGTTATTTGTTATGTGGTAAATATTAGACATGCACTTCCGTGTCACTTTTCCCTACAATATCCTCTCCATTGAAACAAAGAAAACCAAGAAAGTAGGCATTATTTAGTTATGAAACAAATACTTAGAACTTATGTAAAAAGATATGAACCTAATAAAAGAATGCACAATATAATCAACTTCAAGCACATATCACATTGATAAAAATTGAGGTGGCTCGGTGGTAAGCTCCACACCCACACATTGAAGTCGTGGGTTCAAGTTGTAACGTGTATCCCTCTCCCTCAAATCTCAAACTTGTACTTAAAAATAAAATTAAAAAAAAAAAAAAACAAACAAAACAAACACATATCCTGTTTAATTAGTGTGGGATCCAACACGTCTAGTCATATATTTAGTCATCTGGGTTCATGTGGATGTGTTTTGATAGAGTCATGAGAGCATCAGTGGCCGAGGAATCAGAATATCAGATGGTGAACATGTATTAATATACCCAATCATTTTGCAAGCTATGGTAGAAAATTAAATGATAATTGATGATGGATGTATGAAAACAAAAAACAAAAACAAAAATAATAATAATAATAATAGAATGAGTTTTTTTTAGGGTTTTTTTTATATGACACTATTTCCAAGGCTATTTGTGGAAAAGTCACACTCCTTACAATCAACAAATTATCTATTTACACTCCAATTGAATTTTTTTTATTAATGACAATTTTAACCTGAATTAAAATTACTAAACAAGACAAAAAAAAAAAAAAAAATTCTAAAGACACTCCAAACTAATTAAATTATAAAAAAATAATATTCTCTCTCCTAAATCATTAAATTAATATACATATTAAACTCTCTCATAAATCTATTATTACCATATTAAACACTCTCATAATTACTCTCTCTCCATATATATTATATATATATATATATATATATATAATATATATATATTAAATCTTATCTTCATACTTTCTAGATCAATCTCTAATTAATAGTTAAAAATTTTATGAATATTTTGATTTTTTACTAACAATAATATATATATATATATGGAAATAAATTTAAAAAATTCGGGTGCAAGAACTAATTTTTTTCCATTTTTTGAAGATAAAACATTAAAAATAGGGAAATATAAGAAAAATAGTTATCAAATTCAAAAATTTCCAAAATTTTACCAAATCTATATTTTAATTTTCTTAGGATGCATACAAAAAATCTAATCGAAAAACATTTGATTACATGCATTTTCATCAAGGTGCTTAAAGTGTGCATTGTAAAAGTTCTCATTGAAAAATTACTCTCGCTCTCTCTCTCTCTCTCTCTCTCTCTCTCTCTCTCTCTTTTATATATATATATATATATATATATTATATATTTAAAAGTCAATACAAATACCTTGTTTTTCAAAAAAAAAAAAAATATAGATATATGAAAACTTGATTTGTTGCAACTAGATTCGTTAAACTCAGAATTTTTAAGACTATGAAAGAATTAGAGTTCTCTAGGCAATCACATACCTACAAAAGTAACAAAAAATATTTTCATATTTCGATTTTTTTTAAATAAAAAAAAACAGGGTACTTGTTTTGAGTTTTTTTTTTTTTTTTAATATATACATATATATGGTTCCTAAAAATCAAACTTATTCATAAGTTTTTTTTCCTTAACTATTGGTCTTGCTTGAGAAAGAATGGAGATGAAAAATTAGAGATATGTACAGAAGGAGAAAGAGTTTAGTATGGTAATTAAAATTTTAGGAGAGAGTATGTGTTTAATATGTAATATTTAATCTAATGATTTATGAGAGATAATTTCTTTTTTTTTTTAATAATTTAATTCAAAAAATATTACTCATCAGATAGATCCAAGGGCTACGATGATTCGTCCTAACTTTTGTTAAAATAAAATGAGTGTTTTAGAAATTTATTTTTTAAAATGGAGTATTTAGAATAGAAGTGTCAAAAGATAAAAGGATAATCTTAGAAAAAAAAAAAAAGTGTCTTTAGAATTTTTTTTTAATTTAATTTTAAGAATGGAGTGTCTTTAGAAAAGAAGTGTAAAAAGAAAAAATTGGATTGTCAAAAGAAGTTCTCTTATGGAATTGCACCAATTATTGTGTTCTGCCAAATTTACTCCTAATTCTTTTACTTTTTAATCTCTCTCTCTCTCCTCTCTCTCTCTCTCTCTCTCTCTCTCTCTCCCCTCTATTTTTTTTTCAAAGACCTCCATTGATCTATTAGTGGAGGTCGAACAAACCTCCAATGGAAGTCGTCGTAACTGTCGACTCCATTAGAGGTCGTTTCGGCGACCTTCGTTAAAAAAATATATAAAAAATTCTAGAAATAAGTCTCGGATATTTGGATATAAGTCTTGTGTGGCTGGAAATAAGTCTTGGCTAGTATGGAATAAGTCTCGGCAAGTTTGCCAAGACTTAATGAAGCTTAGCCGAGACTTATTCCAAACTAGCCGAGATTTAATTCCAGATTTTTTTTTGGATTTTTTATCTTCTTCTTCATCGACCACCAATAGAGGTCGAGGTCATTTCGACCTCTAATGGAGGTCGACCTCCATTTGAGGTCTGTTTGACCCATTGATGGATCAATGGAGGTCTTTGAAAAAAAAAAGAGGAGGAGAGGAAGAAAGAGAGAGAAATTTAAAAGTAAAAAGAAAAGTAAGAGAATAAGTGAAGGGTATTTCAGTCTCACCACATACTTTGGTGCTAAAAAATATAGAGAGTTAGTAAATTGGTGATATTCCCACAAAAAATAAATTTTGGTGCTATTTCCCCCTATTCCCTCTTATTAATATAGTGATTTGCCAAAAACTATAATGTAGTTAGAGGTGGTAGTCTAAAGTATTAGAAAAATATGATAATATTTGATACAAAAGTTAATTTAGCAACATATCAAATATATGATATGAATATTTTAAAAATATACTGTATATGATAAAACTGATATATCAAAATGTGGTTATAAGATTCCTTACACTAAAAGATACTTATGAAGATGCATCAACAACTATACTATAAGGATTGGACGAATAATTTACTTTTGAAGATTTACCAGTATAGTAAGGTGACTCAGGGCAGTAACAATCGTTCTCTAGTATCATGTCATATCCACACCCCTCATTCTACTGTGGACATTATATGTTAGCAAGAT
>VAHF01000060.1:0-125616 GCA_008009225.1 Acer yangbiense | reverse complement strand
GTAAAGTTCTTCCACAACTTGATTCACAATAATATAATTAATACTCTTTTTCTCAACATTGTTAGCAACACATGTATGGTCAAATTTTGAAGGATATGCATTCTTCACCATCCGGACATTCTTAACATGCTTTGTGAAATTATCATGCTTTCCATATTCAAAAGCTTTAGCATGCATAGAATTAGGTCTAATCTCTCTATTCCTAGATGCATTTTCTAAGTTGCAATATTCAATGAATTTATAGCACTTGGGCTTGATATGGCCTAAGGTATTGCAAAAATGACATATGGGAACAAAAGGAGATATTTTACCTTCCGGTGGTGGTGGAGGACAAATGGGAGTTTCAAGGGGTACCTTATTCTTCAATTTGTTCTTCTTCTTGGAACGTCTCTTCTTACGAGCTTTTTCTTCAACAATGACTTCACTTGTAGGAAGTGATGCTTCTATGAGCTTCTCCTCAACTACCATGTCACTAGAGCTACCTAAGGACATATTAGAGATGATCCTATCCTTTTCAAGCACAATACCCTCAACTTCACTAAGCTTCTTGGCAAGAGCATTCTTTTCACGCAAGAGCCTACGAGTTGTAGCAACAAACTCATCCACTTGAATCTTGATCAAGTCATCCTTCTCATCAACCTCTCTTAAGGCTATCTTCAACTTCTCCTCAAGAAACTTCACCTTAGCCAAAAGATCAATGTAGGTTGGATTATCATTTAAACACTCTTGATGACTTGGATCAACCTCCTTATCCAAAGAATCTTGATTCACATCCTCTAGAGTAGAGTGAGAGGCCGTGAAAGCAACAAAGTTACTCACTAGCTCTTCATCACTAGAAGACTCATCATTTGGGCTCTCCTCCTCACTAGAGCTATCATCTTCACTCCATGTAGCCGCCATAGCCTTTCCCTTCTTGTCCTTCTTAGAATCACCACTAGGACAATCCGAAGCATAATGTCCAAGCTTCTTGCACTTGAAGCATTGAACCTTCCTATTGCTCTTAGCATGGCCACTCCTTTCATGAGGTGGAGTAAAGGACTTCTTGACTTCTATGTTCCTTGAGTACTTGCCACTTGGCTTGGCACTTTTCCTCATGAACTTCCTAAACTTTCTAACCAATAAAGCCATCTCCTCATCATTATCGCTACTACTAGCTTCCTTGACAACCTTGAGAGCTAAACCCTTGTTCTTAGCCTTCGGTTTCATGCACGCCTCAAAAGTTTGAAGAGATCCTAGCAACTCATCTAAGCTCATGACGTCAATGTCTTTGCTCTCTTCAATGGCGGTAACCTTGGCTTTGAACCTCTTTGGAAGTGATCTAAGAATCTTCCAATTTAGCCTCTCACCGGAGATAGGAGTACCAAGTGCTTGGCATTGGTTGGCGATGTCTAGTAGCTTATCTTGGAAGTAAACAAACTTGTCTTCCTCACCCATTTGCAAAACCTCAAATCGGGAAGTGAGCAATTGAAGACGAGACTTCTTCACCGCTTTAGTCCCTTCATTGGTGAATTGGAGAGCCTCCTATGCCTCCTTTGCAGTTTCTAGGTTTTGAATGTAGGAAAATTGCCTACTATCAACACCTCTGAAAATAGCATTCACCGCCCGATGATGCCATATTGCTAACTCAAACTCATTAGTAGACCACTCACTCCTAGGCTTGGAAACGGTCACTCCATCCTCAATCTTGTTGGGAGCAAGGTAACCTTCTTCAACGGTCATCCAAGCTCTCTCATCAATTGATCAAATGTATGCCTTCATCCTTAATTTTCAAAACCCATAGTTGTAACCCTTGAGAAGAGGAGGCCTAGAATTCGAAGCCCCTTCGGTCATCACATCATCTTGGAAAACCATACTAGCAAGAACCTAAGCAATCCACACGTAAGTATAAACCGGATCTCGTCAAGTGCCGTCCGACGACCCGCTCTGATACCAATTGAATGTATACAAACGTAGTTAAATAGCTTAAAGCATACCTAGAGGGGGGGTGAATAGGTTTTTACACCTTTTTTCAAACCCTTGAACAAACTTTCGTTTGTCCCTCAAGGTAGCCTTACACACAACAAAATAAGCCAAGGAAGACATACATAGACAATACGAGAATACAATCATGAGAGCAAGGTCTAAGTATATCATCTAGTTATATGAGGTATAAGAACAAGTAAACACAACAACAAATTAAGCTTGTATTTCAATAGATATTCAATGAGTTACAAGAGTGATCAAATATCACTAAACAAAAATTACAATATACAAAAGAATCATAGATACAAAAATGATCAAAAGAATGGATCCACAAATCACACTATACAAAGTCTTGCTTCACAATATATCATAAGAGAATATTATGAATCAAGATAACAAAATATACAATTAAAATATAAGAGATAGAGATAGGAAAAATTAACACAAGAGATTTTTTAACGTGGTAAAACCTCCAAGGAGGAAACATCCACGGGTTGAACTACAACCATTGGGTACTATATTATTGGAAAGTAAACATAGAACATTCACAAAGTGACCAATCTTTAGCTCACCCAACCTAGTGAAGTCTAAGCCTACCCAACCCTATTGGAAAGTGTAAAATCCCTCAATGATGCGAAACCACCATATATTGGACACCACACAAAACCAACATCGATGGTAGATTAGAAATTCCTCAAGAGTGCATGCACCTCCAGTGTACCCCGCTCTATTGGAGTCTATGTCTAACCATACGCCTAGGCCTACCAATATATTAGCCAACTCCCTATCCAAGGCACTCTTGCCTCTAGGGAGCCTCCCATGCATGACTATCCGAGTCCTCCCGACTCTAGCCATGACTCCTTGCTTACCTATCCGAGTCATCCCGACTCTAGGCAAGTCTTCTTGCTTGGCTATCCGAGTCACCCCGACTCTAGCCAAGACTTCATGCCTTTTATAAGGACTTCCTAGTGTGATCATGTGAATGCAAATGATGCAAACAATCAAATCAACATAGAACATGTGATCAATACATTCTATGGTACAAATAGACCTAAACATGCGATAACACATTCAATAAAAGTCTAGATGCAAAATACGAGAATAAAACCTAAGCATGTTAAACACCAAACACATAAGCTCAAAGTCTCATTCACACAAACAATACTTGAATCAAAATATATTCATGAAGAACAAATTCAAGATGCTATCAATATACAATTAAATGCTAGATATATGAGATTAAAATCAATCAATATTCTAGCCAAAAATATAGAGCAAGGATTTGAGATTTACATCAATCAAAACCTAGATTCTCTAAATCACAAACAAATACACAAATCCTAGATTTCATCAATCAAAGGATCAAATCAAATCTCAAGGTCATTTGTCACAAAATTAATTCAATTAAGTTCCAAACAACCTAAGATGCCATTCTAATCACAATACAACTCACAAACATATGTAAAATCTAGAATCATAGAAAGTAGTCAACATTAGTCCACAAATTGACTTTCAATTAGAATGATAATCAAGCTATCTTTCTCAATAGCTTTTACCAAACATAAACATAGATATAGAAGAAGAAACCCCAAGCAAATGGAAGGTTAAAAAGAAAGAAATCTCAAAGTTAAGTCCAATACCTTGGTTGTTCGAGCTGGTTCGGAAATCAGTATGAAACCACCAGAAATCACGATCAAACAGCCACCAAACCACTTGGAGATGATAGAGGACTCAAATACGAACACTCTCCAACTTGAATCACTCAAATCCGACTCTGGATGAGGAAGATATGGTGTTTTGAAGTTCTGAAAAACTGGAGAGTATTTCTTACGGGAGAATCAATTTTTCTTCTTGAAAATTTCAAATGGAGAGAGAGAGAGAGGGAAGATATAGGAAGAGAGAGAAGAGAAAATCAACCAATGGTGTGAGACCACGTCACCCCCTGGCCATGGGGGGCACGTGGCCCACACGGGGGCAGAGGCCCCTCCAGGCCGTGGGGCCCACGGCCACACCAATGGCCAGCCCAAATGGCCTCACGGCCTGGGCTGTCTCCTCGCGCGCTCCCTCGGTTCTTCAGCCCGTATCTTGGGCATCCGAACTCCGATTTCGAATCTATTTCCGGATTACAAACTGTGACTCTCTTACGCATGACGATGACTACACAACTTTGAAAAACGGTTGAGAAATCATCTCGGAAAACGTCGATGAAGTCAACTCAACGAATGAGAACGAAAAGTAGCGTAGCTACATCGATTGGACTTGAAACTACATGAATGAGTAACCGAAACGACCGGAACTTAATAAGGAATCATAATAGAGCGTATTCAAGTCCAAATACAAAAATACGGAAACATACAAACACAAAGACACACACATAGGCTAGTTTCCGGACATAGTCCTAGAAAATGCAAAACACAAAGTTTATCAACATAATATGAATGCATGAGCATATTTTGCCAAGTGTGTGAAAGTGATATATAAATGAAATCAAATCATGAAGGAACACACAAGAATGCTATGTGTGAGTGTGTGCCTAGCCTTGTAAGAGATATGAGGTCCTTTAATACCTTTGTTGACCAATGATGCACGAATCTCTTAAAAGCCGGCTTCTTGAATGAATTGTGGATGAGACGTCCTTCGTCTTCTTAATTCTTCAATATACTAACCACTAAACATTACAAGAGAAACACGTTTTGATATGGAATTAATGCCAACACAAACTATAAACCTTACAGTATTAAAATTAACTGCAGTTATTTATTTATTTATTTGAGTGCAGTTTTTTGTTGTATTTAATACTGCAGTGATTAAAAAAAAAAAAATACTGCAGTATTTTATTGTTTAAATAATGTTGTAATACATTCAAGCATCGAAGATTCGAAGACTTGAAGAATTGGAAGCAACTGGAACAAGTTTGGGACCGTGCGCACCATAGCAACATGCATGCGCGAAAGATTGCACGCAGCTGTGCATGTTGGACTGTGGGCTGCGCACGGCAGCCCCATGAAGTGCCATGGGCTGCGCACGGCAGCCCTTGTTGGGGTTGTGGAGTGCGCACGGCCATAGGGGCAGCCGTGGGACACACAAGTGATCGGTGGCCGCTTGAAGACTTGTTCGCCAAGAAAGGAGTTTTTTGTATTCCAAACAAATGTAATTTACTTGTTTTTCTAGGATGGATCAAAATTGTGGCTATTTATTTTACATAAATATTATAATATTTGTTATTGTTTGATGACATGTCATATAGAATAGGAGTGCCACTTATATATCTCTTTTGGTATGAAGATGCATTGAATGATTTAGGTATCTAATTGGCATCTAGATAACTTGGTAAATCATTCTATGGGATTTAATCACACGCCTTAAATAATTGAGTGGGAGAAGGTGTTTTGCAACACCTATGGTCTCCAAGGTTAGTTGAGCTTTATTATTTATTGGTAATCCCCCCAAGGGGCGTCCATGAATGGAATTTAGCAACATACTTCCTTACAAGGATAGACTAGACAATTGACTCAAACGAGATCTACTCCCCAATGAGGGATTTTCGTGAGAGAAAATATTGAGGGTCGATATCTTGGTAACACACTCAATGTGATTTTATTGATATCCTCCCAAGAGTTCTTGTCATTAAAATCACAGGGCTAAAATTGAAAACGCTGGTTGTTATGTTAACAATTAGGTGGGACCTAGTCTAACTAGTAAATGGTACGTACTCCCAAAGGAGGCATAACATTTATGGGTGTTGGATCACCGTTGAATTTTTTTGATTGAGTTATTTATTTAAATCAAGATAATTATTTGAAAGTGCTTTATCATGATTATTTACTCATATATAATTTTGTTTTATTAAGAAATCATGACCCCATCCCTAATGATCATCCTAAAAGATAAATATTTTAACCAGTGATAATTATGTCACATGGAAAAGGAAAATTGGGTTGTTACTGCAAGCTGAAAAACATAAGTTTGTTCTGACTACTCCTAAAAACCACCTGCTCCCACTAATGAATCTAATGTGATGCAAAGAGACGAGTATGAGCAGTGGAAGACCTCGAATGAGATGGCCAAATGGCTACCATCTCCGACGTGTTGCAACAGTAGCATGAAGGAATGGGGTCTGCTGCTGATATGATGATGTCCCTAGAAGAGATTCATATGGTTGGTAAAGTTGCTACTGTTAAGACCCGTCAGAAGGTCAAGGAATAACAGAAGAAAAAGCAACTTGGGCCTACCAAGAAGGAGACTAAGAAAGTAACCAAGATCAAAAGGAAGTGCTTCTTTTGTGGTGAAAAGAGACATTGGAAAAGTAATTGCCCAAAGTCTCAGAATAAGAAGGAACAAGGTAATGTGAATTATCTTGAAACATGTTTACTGGCAGATTCTACAGATTCTTGGATCGTAGACTCAGTAGCCAATAATCATGTTTGTTATTCCTTATGGGGGTTTCAAGAAAGGAGAAGGCTGAATAAGAATGAAATCAACTTGCGTTTAGGCAATGGAGCATTGGTGTCTATTAGTGCAGTGGGAGATATTAGAGTTAATCTAGATTTTAGTAGGCATTTAGATTTGATAGACATTTATTATGTATCTTAATTCATGAGAAATTTAATTTCAGTTTCTTGTTTAAATAAATTTGAATATTCGGTTACTTTTAATAAATTTTTTATTATTATTAGTAAAGATGACAAATTTGTTTGCAAAGGTTCATTGGAAAATGGTCTGTTCTATTTACATAGAAATATCTCTCACTTGTTAGACACATAATTAACGCAACCTAACCATAAAAGAGTAAAATTATCATAAGATGAAACCTACCTATGCCATTTGCGCCTAGGTCATATTAACCTTAATAGGATTAAAAGATTGGTAAGTGACGGACCTTTAAGTGACTTAAAGGTTGATGATCTACCAACTTGTGAATCATGTTTGGAAGGTAAAATGACCAAAAGGTCATTCAGGACCAAAGGCACAAGAGCCACTGAATGTTTAGGATTAATGCATACTGATGTATGTGGTCCTATGAGCATTCAAGCTAGAGGTGGATATGAATAATTCATCACTTTCACAGATGATTACTCGAGATTTGGATATGTGTATCTCATGAGACATAAGTCGGATGCTTTTGACATGTTCAAAACATTTAAAGCTGAAGTGGAAAATCAGCTAGAGAAACACATAAACATCTTGAGATCTGATCGTGGTGGAGAATATCTATCTGGTGAGTTTCAGCAATATCTTATTGATAATGTAATTAAATCTCAGTTTTCTGCACCAGGTACACCTCAACAAAATGGGGTGGCAGAAAGGAGAAATAAAACCCTTTTAGACATGGTTAGGTCTATGTTGAGTTATTCAACGCTTCCTATTTCTTTTGGGGATATGCTTTACAAACTGCAATATACATTCTAAATGATGTACCATCTAAGTCGGTCCCTCAAACACCGCATGAGTTGTGGACCGGGCGAAAGCCTAGTTTACAACACTTAAGGATATTTGGTTGTCCTGCACATGTGTTAAAAGGAAAGACAGAAAAGATGGAGTCCCGTTCGGAAACATGCATATTTGTGGGGTATCCAAAAGAAACTAAGGGATATTATTTCTATAGTCCTTTAGATCTTAAAGTATTTGTTTCAACAAATGCTAAATTTTTGGAAAAGGACTATATGAATGATTTTGTACCCAAAAGTAGAATTGTCCTGAATGAGATGTTAGGAGATACAATTCCACAAGAGGTTACACAACTTAGCCCAATTGTAAGTTCCGCACCATCACAAAATCAACAACCTACCATTCCTCGTCGTAGTGGGAGGGTTAGTAGAAAACCCGAGAGACACATCGGTCTGGGAGAATCAATGGAGAATCCCCCGGACGACGATAATCCCTACACATATAAGGAAGCAATGGAGCATGTTGATGGTCGCCATTGGTAAAAGGCAATGCAAGTTGCAAAAAATCCAAATATGGATTAAAGCAAGCATCCTGATCTTGGAACATAAGGTTCGATCAAGCTGTGACGAATCTTGTGTATGCAAAAGGATTAATGGCGACAAGTTGGTTTTCCTAAATTCTTTATGTTGATGATAAACTACTCATTGGAAACGATGTAGGTGTATGGACATTAGTAAAAGAATGGTTAGCAAAACAATTTGATATGAAGGACTTAAGAGAAGTAAGTTATATTCTTGGTATCCAAGTAATAAGGGATAGAAAGAATAGAACGATTGCACTATCCCAAGCTTTATACATAGATAAAATCTTGTATAGATTTTCCATGCAAGATTCCAAGAAAGGTATGTTACTTTTCAGAAATGGAATCAAACTTTCTAAGGAACAAGTTCCTAAGAATGAGCATGAAGAGCAATTCATGAGTAGGATTCCAAATGCCTCGGCAGTTGGAAGTCTCATGTATGCAATGCTCTGCACTAGACCAGATATTTGTTTTGCTGTGGGCATAGTTAGCAGGTTTCAATCGAAACCTGGTCCTGATCACTGGACGGCAGTCAAGCATATTTTCAAGTATCTCAAGAGAACGAGAGATAATATGCTTGTATACTCAGGAGGGGATTTGATTCTCGTTGGGTATATAGATTCTGATTTCCAGTCGAATTCTGACTACCAGAAAATCCACATCAGGATATGTGTTTACTATTGGAAGAGGAACAGTCATATGAAGGAGTATCAAGCAATCTTATATTGTTGATTCCACCATGGAAGCTAAGTATGTTGCTGCATGCGAAGCTGCCAAAGAGGCTGTTTGGCTCTGCCAATTCCTGATTGACTTGGAAGTGGTTCCCAGTGCGAATAAGCAGATCACTATCTACTGTGATAACAATGGAGCAGTGGCTAATTCGAGAGAGCCAAGAAGTCATAAGGGAGGAAAACACATTGAAAGGAAGTATCATCTTCTTAGGGAGATTGTGCATAGGGGTGACGTGACGATTACCAAAATCGCGTCAGCAGAAAATCTAGCGGATCCCTTCACAAAGGCTCTACCATATAAGAGTTTTGATGGGCACCTAGAGAACATGGGAATGAGAGATATGACACATTTGCTATAGCGCAAGTGGGAGATTGTTAGGATTATGCTCAATAGCAAGAGTGTAATATTGTAATTGACAATCTTTTCATATTAATAAAGTGATTTCTGGTTTAACAAATCTTATAGCATTTATAGTTTAATATTATAACATTCAAAGTAAATAATCATAAGGTCAAAAGACTATAAGAAAAGAAGAATTGTTCGTACATCTGGATATGTATGAGGTAGACATAATTCTTTAGTTAGTCTTGAATAATGTTCACAACTTAAGTTAAAGGTTGGGCACCTTTATCTTGTTAAAGTTGTAAAATTCTTTTGCTAGCATTTGAGTGGGATCAAATGAGGTATGATGAGTCTGAAATCATCGAAGGGTCTTCAAGTAAAAGAATCTAGTGCACTGGGTGCATTGAATAGGATCACAATGAAATACTTTATCTAGAACCGTCAGTAGATAAAAGTTTTTTCATTATCAGAACAATCGGAGAGTCTATCTTAATCCTGAGATAAATGATGGACTTATGGTTGCAAGTGTTATCATTTGAGTTATCAATGAGTACGATTATATAGCATAGTCTATCCTCGATAGTTTGGTGGTATTCATTTGTTAATCGATAGAGGACTTCATTTATAGATATGGACATCGTGGCTCCATTTATTAAATGAGAGTAGAATATCATCATATGGATGTTTTGAGGTATTGGATATTGAATCTTAACGTTAAGTTGTCGATAGAGTCTATTGAAACATGGCTTTTGGACAAGTCAAAATATCCAAGTTCAAAATGTGGTCATATGAGTAAATATAGTAACTTGGAGAGCTATAGGCGGTCTATGAGCTCTTGGCGATTACTGATATTTTTCACAAGGATACACCATCTCCAATAAGATTGTATAGGGTTCGAATGAGAAATATTTACTTATTCTATCTTTATTTAAGAGTTTAATTTTAGCTCTTTAGTGGAATGAGTTAAAATTAATAGATCGGACCTAAGTGAATCATTTGTTGATTGTGATTAGGTTATGTCTATTGAAGCTTAAATTTAGATAGCCCGCCAAAATCCCCAATCCACACGGACTTGCATGGATCACTTGATATATTCTACCGGACCAATTTATGGGTCCATCTAGAATTGTATTTAATATATTAAGAATATAATTTGCACATTATTTATTTAATGGGCTGATCAATTATATTAATATATTAATGAAAGACATGTGGGCTTGTTTCTTTTAGTTAGAATGTGTCTGGTTCACATGTGGGCTTTTTATTTAGAGTCCAATGGATTTAATAAAATAGAAAAACAATATATAGATATATTAATATATATGGCACATGGCCGAGATATATATAATATTATGTTGTTTTATTTTTATTAATTGATTAAATGGAAATTAATTAATTGATTGATTAATTATTTAATTAAAAATCAAAATCTTTTTCTGACTAGGAAATATGTTTCTTAGTAGTATACTATTGTGGTAGTATAATAAATATTAAAGACTTTATTTGGTAAGTAGATAAATAAAGAGAATTTATTTATCTAGTCAAATTAGGAAGTCTTTGATATAGTCACAAATACACTAAAGAGTTGGATTAGGGTTTGGAATTCTAAGGAAATCTACCTAGGGTTAGGATTTAAGTCAAAAGACAAATCCTACATGGTAAAGGATTTCGGCCACAATATATGAGATATATATGGCAATTGGCTGGATATATATATTGACTTATATATTTAATATGTAAATATATGGCATGCAGTATTATATATATATATATATATATATATATTGACTTATATAGAATATATAATTGCATGCAAAATTCGTGATATATATATTTAAAGAGCATGCAGATATATTTAATATATATATGCAAGTGTAATGGTGCAGCAAAAATACATTGTAGATTGCAAGGATTTCGTACAAGAGATATATATAATATGTTGTGCAATGAAAAACGCACAAGAGATATATTTTATATATTGTACAAGGAAATCGCACCATATATATAAATATAGTATATTCGGCAACCCTAATTAGAACTAGAGAGTTATTTTTCTTTAGCTTGAAAAATAGAATCCAACTCTTAGACTAGTGTGATTTCGGCCAAGAGGAAAAGAGAGAAGAGATCGTTCTTATTTCGATAGTGCACTAGTAGCTTTTACATCAAAAGGCTTTGTGCACAATTTCGAATTAGGTTCACGCGAATTTCGATCAAAGGATTGAGAATTCAAAAGTGACCGGAACGTTCTTTGTTATCTCTTGGAAGTTAATGTGACTAACGAAATAGAAAAAGGTTTTGTTATCCATCCTCAGGTACACAATTCAAAGAGAAGGGAGACCACGCTCCTAGGTGATTCACATCCGTGATTGGATTGGAAGATCTTGCGGATTACCATCGACGCAATGTCAATCGGATCACGCGACAAAGGTATGATATCTTTAGTATTATATGTTAATTAATTAGAGGGTTAAGGTTCACTTTATGGAAAAATTTTAAACTATACTAAACTCTATTTTAGTCTCGCTTCCGTTGCGTGACCGTATTTTTCCCTACAGTTTGAACATAAATATGACATAGATTGTAAACAAGCAAGGTTCACACTTATTGAATTTAAAACATATATACATATGTGCAACCAAGCTTACTCAAGCAATTAAAAGAAGAAGCATAAGATATTTCAATTTTTTTGCAAGTGACAAGAATGCAAAATAGCTTTCTTTGCTTGAGTGCCCCATATGGGGTCAATCACAAATCACATCACTCCACAAGACATATCCCAATAGATCTACTAAGTGTTTTAAATCAAGTAGCATCTAAGGGTTTAGTAAATAAGTTCGCAAGTTGATCATTAGTACCTACATGTTCAAGTACTATGCATTTATTTTTAACAAGCTCTTTAATGAAATGATGGCGGATGTCAATATGCTTAGTCCTAGAGTATTGTACCGGATTCTTGGAAATATTAATGACACTCATATTGTCACAAAAAAGGGTTAGAGTACCTTGGTTGAATCCGTAGTCGATTAACATTTGCTTCATCCATAGGAGTTGTGTGCATCCACTCCCTGCGGCTATGTACTCGGCCTCAGCCGTGGACAAGGAAATCGAGTTTTGCTTCTTGCAAAACCAAGACACCAAGTTGTTGCCTAGAAAGAAGCAACCGCCCGATGTGCTCTTTGTTAGGATTATGCTCAATAGCAAGAGTGTAATATTGTTTTTAACAATCTTTTCATATTAATAAAGTGATTTCTGATTTAAACAAATCTTATAGCATTTATAGATTGAATATTATAATTGTCAAAAGTAAATAATCATAAGGTCAAAAGACTATGAGAAAAGAAGAATTGTTCGTACATCTGGATATGTATGAGGTAGACACAATTCTTTAGTTAGTCTTGAATAATGTTCACAACTTAAGTTAAAGGTTGGACACCTTTATCTTGTTAAAGTTGTAGAATTCTTTTGCTAGCATTTGAGTGGGATCAAATGAGTTATGATGAGTCTGAAATCATCGAAGGGTCTTCGAGTAAAAGAATCTAGTGCACTGGGTGCATTGAACTGGATCACAATGAAATACTTTATCTAGAACCGTCAATAGATAATAGTCTTTTCATTATCAGGACAATCGGATAGTCTATCTTAATCCTGAGATAAATGATGGACTTACGGTTGCAAGTGGTATCATTTGAGTTATCAATGAGTACGATTATATAGCATAGTCTATCCTCGATAGTTTGGTGATATTCATTTGTTAATCGATAAAGGACTTCATTTATAGATATGGACATCGTGGCTCCATTTATTAAATGAGAGTAGAATATCATCATATGGATGTTTTGGGGTATTGGATATTGAATCTTAACGTTAAGCTTTCAATAGAGTCTATTGAAACATGGCTTCTGTACAAGTCAAAATATCCAAGTTCAAAATGTGGTCATATGAGTAAATATGGTAACTTGGAGAGCTATAGGCGGTCTATGAGCTCTTGGCGATTACTTATATTCTTCACGAGGATACACCATCTCCAAGAAGATTGTCTAGGGTACGAATGAGAAATATTTACTTATTCTATCTTTATTTAAGAGTTTAATTTTAGCTCTTTAGTGGAATGAGTTAAAATTAATAGATCGGATCTAAGTGAATCATTTGTTGATTGTGATTAGGTTATGTCTATTGAAGCTTAAATTTAGATAGCCCGCCAAGATCCCCAATCCACACGGACTTGCATGTATCACTTGATATATTCTACCGGACCAATTTATGGGTCCATCTAGAATTGTATTTAATATATTAAGAATATAATTTGCACATTATTTATTTAATGGGCTGATCAATTATATTAATATATTAATGAAAGGCATGTGGGCTTGTTTCTTTTAGTAAGAATGGGACTGGTTCACATGTGGGCTTTTTAATTAGAGTCTAATGGATTAAATAAAATAAGAAAATAATATTAGGCCCGTGTATATGGTGTGGGTAGCAAGACTAGAATAATAGTCTAAAATACTATTTTATTTTATTGATTAATTAAATGGAAATTAATTAATTTATTAGTTAATCATTTAATTGAGAATCAAAATCTTTTTCTGACTAGGAAATATGTTTCTTAGTAGTATACTATTATGGTAGTATAATAAATATTAAAGACTTTATTTGTTAAGTAGATAAATAAAGGGAATTTATTTATATAGTCAAATTAGGAAGTCTTTAATATAGTCACAAATACACTAAAGAGTTGGATTAGGGTTTGGAATTCTAAGGAAATCTAACTAGGGTTAGGATTTAAGTCAAAAGACAAATCCTACATGGTAAAGGATTTCAGCCACAATTTATGAGATATATATGGCAATTAGCCGGAATATATATAGAGATATTTATAAAGCATGCAGAATATATATTATATGTGCCATGCAGAATTCGGCATATATATTGATATATATATTATTTATATGTTATATAGAATTGGCCGCAATAGATATATATACATAAAGCATGCATAATTGGCTGCAAGAAAAATATATATTTAGAAGGCATGCAGAATTGGTGCGTAATATATATATATATTGGCAAGTGACTTTTGGCTAATAGATGTATTCTTTGTATAGAATTCGGCTAACCCTAATGTCTTGGTTTTGAGAGTTTTTTCTTTTGCTAGAGAAAAATAGAATCCAACTCTTAGACTAGTGTGATTTTCGGCCAAGAGGAATAGAGAGAAAAATTTGTTCTTATTTCGATAGTGCACTAGTTACTTTTACATCAAAAGGTTTTGTGCACAATTTCGAATAAGGTTCACGCGAGTTTCGATCTAAAGATTGTGAATTCAAAAGTGACCAGAACATTCTTTGTTGTCTCTTGGAACTTATTGTGACTAACGAAAAAGAAAAAGTTTTGTTAATCCATCTTCAGGTACACAATTCAAAGAGAAGGGAGACCACGCTCCTAGATGATTCACGTTCGTGATTGGATTGGAAGATCTTGTGGATTACCATCGATGCAATGTCAATCGGATCACACGACAAATGTATGATATCTTTAGTATTATATGTTAATTAATTAGAGGGTTAAGGTTCAAATTGTGAAAAAATTTTAAACTATACTAAACCTTTTTTAGTCTCGCTTTCGTTGCGTGCATGTATTTTTCCCTACATTTGGTATCAGAGCCTAGTTGTACCCTTTAATTAATTAACGTATATATACGTGAATCTATTTCTTTTTATTGTGATTATGCATGTTTAGAAAGAGATAGCACTCTAGGTATTCTCATATATAATTACATTGGAATGTATGGATTTATATATGTTATATGTTGTTGTAAAGTGAATTGTTATTGCTCAATTTTGATCCTAGAATTTCAATGTATTTTTGTTTAGGAATTGCAACAAGAAGGGTGGCCTATTATTGTCACAATTTCTTTCTTGGTAGTTGCTAAGTTTTTTTTATTGTACTAAAATTAAGTGCAGTTTTTTATGTATTAAAATATACTGCAGTATTTTGTTATTTTATTAGTGCAGTTTTTTATTGTATTAAAATACTGTAGTGTTGAAAAAAAAAACTGCAGTATTTTATTGTTTAAATAATGTTGTAATACGTTCAAGCATCGAAGATTCGAAGACTTGAAGAATTGGAAGCAACTGGAACAAGTTTGGGACCGTGCGCACCATAGCAACATGCATGCGTGCAAGATTGCACGCACCTGTGCATGTTGGACTGTGGGCTGCGCACGGCAGCCTCATGAAGTGCCATGGGCTGCGCACGGCAGCCCTTGTTGGGGTTGTGGAGTGCGCACGCCCATAGGGGCAGCCGTGGGACGCACAAGTGATCGGTGGCCGCTTGAAGATTTGTTCACCAAGAAAGGAGTTTTTTGTATTCCAAACAAATGTAATTTACTTGTTTTTCTAGAATGGATCAAAATTGTGGCTATTTATTTTTGTAAATATTACAATATTTGTTATTGTATGATAACATGTGTTGACGGTGAAATTTGGATTACCACGTGACCAACAATTAAATCAAAACAAACGTTTAAACAAGAAAGAAAATTAGCACATGCAAGAGACCGATTTACGTGGAAAAACCCTTGAATGGGAAAAAACCACGGCGTCCCAGAGGACAGGAAAATATCACTATAATTTGCTTGTTTCGGTTACACACTCAAATCTCTCGAGTTCTTGCTTTTCTCTCTTGTCGTTTTCGAACCCCCTCCTCGTGGGATAGGTGGTTCTATTTATACATGATAATTAGGGTTTCCCCTTGATTTTCGTCAAGTTGGTGGTAGGATTTCCTTTTTGATTCGTACTAGGATTCCCATGTTGTAATAGATACGGATATATGTTTCCGGTGCTTTCCCTTTCTATGATTCCTCGTTGTCATGGGTCTTCTAGAAGTTAGGGTTTATTTCTGTGTTTCTGCCGAGTCGGTTTGTGCCCAGTACGCTGATGCGGCGAACATCTCCCCTCCTGGGTATTACCCTTCGGCGACCACGTTTCTATCTTTGGCAAGTACATATCTAGCTCTAGCGACCACACCTTTGACTTATTGACTTGACGTTGACATACTGACTGGTCCACGTTTTCTCCTTTGACCTAGTTGACGAGTGACGTGGCAACCTTTTCCTCAGCGTTTATTGACTCCTTTGATGACGTGGCTGCTTGGCGAAATTATAAATACAACAATACCCCTATAAATACTTCGAGCTGAGCGAATGATTTGGCATTCCAATTCGTTTGCCTTCGCGAACAGTATTTATATCCATGCTTTTAAGATTTTGGCATGTTTCGTAAATAATTCCCCCCTTTTTCATTTTCACCACGTGTTGAACTTGTTAGTTGATTCTTCCGGTGCAAGCCTTTATTCTTGGCCACACAATCTCTGGCGCTTCCACCCACTTGACAGGTGAAGATACGTTTTGACTGCTTGGTGATCCCCGAGGTGCCACATGTCCATTATTTGGTGGTGACTATTGCGGCCAGTTATTGTGACCGTCGCTCACTTTAACTAATTATCTTTTTCTCTGATTTTCTTTTTGAATTTCAAAACTCTCTCTTTTAATGCCCGATTGTTTCTTCTTCCTCATTTCAATCTTTTCGTTTATATTTCCTTTGTTTTCTTAGAGCAAAAACAGGCTTGAACCTTCGTTTTCATCTACCCTATTTTCCCGTTTCTTCGAGTATTTGCTACAGCTTTTCTCCTGCGTTTTCCATTATCAGACGGTTCACCAAACTCGACCGTTCTTGTTTCTTAGCGTCCCCAATTCTTCTGCATATTTCTGCGACTCTAGGGTTTTCTGGTGAGTTCCCATGGATCCTTCCTTGCGTTCTTCTCTTTTTAATCAAATGATGCAAGCTTTAGAACTTGGTGATAAATGTACTGCAGACCGAATTGAATCCTTGATTCGTAACTTTCATCCGGATTCCCCATCTCCAATTTCTGTTTATATTCCTTCCTCTGAGGAAAATTTTGCTCCTAACATCCATTCTCCTTCGTCTTTTGATAGTTGCTCTCCGATGATGACGAGGTCTTCCAAATCAGGTGGTAGTAGGCGACGAGCTTCTAGGGCTCCTCGAGGATCTCTGCTGGATGCTCAGACTACTGTGGATTCAGATGTTGAAGATCACCAGAAGAATAGATTACACTTCACAGCTGACCGCCCATGTTCTTTTGATTGTGAAGTAAATGTGGTTGGGGAGGAGGAACTCCGCAAGTACAAAAGTCATTTTGACATCCCAGATGCTGTGATTTTGACTTTGCCAGGTGATCGAGCGGCGTGGAACCCTCCTGAGAATGCGGTCGCCATTTATGGCACGATGCTTAGCTGTGGAGTAACTCTTCCTCTTCAGCCCTTCATTGCCAGATTCCTCGCGGAGGCCCAGATTGCGCCTGCCCAACTTGCCCCAAACAGTTACAGGATCTTGATGTGCCTGTGTTTGATGTGGAAATTGAAGGGCTATGGGCCCCCTACACCCCGTGAGATCCGCCATTTTTATACTTTAAGACAAGCGGGCCACAGTGGAACGTACTTCCTTCTCTCTTCAGCAGTGGAAAATTGGATCCCTGAGGGTGTGGCGAACCCCGAACAGGTGGAAATCTCTAGCGATGAGAAAAAGAAGGGTTTTATTTGGGGTTTTCCTACTTCAAATAAAAGGTGGAAGAATAGCTGGTTTTTCGCTGGTGGCGAGTGGGGCAGGGATGTGCCCGCCAGTGTGAGCCACAGTTTTTTGGCGAAGAAGGTTCCCAGGCACTTCACTTCTCCTGAAGCTTGGTAGAAAACAAACCATGTCCTTCTTGATGCTGAGATTGATCATCTTGCCGCGGCAGCTGTTCTTCCATTGGATGAAAGAGGTAGATCATTCCTCTTGGACGAGGAGAAAATGATCGCTCAACGAATTTTCACACGCCTACCTGCTAGGCTCCCTCGCCGTAAGTTTTATCAGCCTTATTTTCGATATTACTATTTTGTTCATTCTGTTAGTGACGCTTGGTTATTTTTCGCAGTGATGGACTTCGATACAGTTTGTGATTTGCAAGCTCGGGCAGTAAAGAACTGCGAGGCGGCCAACAAAAGACATGCTGCTGGTTTGGCTAAAGAAGGAATTGCTAGCTCGGATGTTAATGATCCCTCAGATGGCGATGAAGTAAGTGATGTTGCTGGGGGAGGTGTTGAGTCGGGGCAGCCCCCTGTGCATCCAGAAACTGCTGCAAGTACGCCTGCTGTGACTACTCCTGCTGCGACCACTCTTGCTGCGATTACCCCCAGCCGTAAGGGAAAAGAGAAAGTTGGAGCTTCAGGGTTAGTCAGTGACATTCCTATTTTTGATGCGGATGTCCCTGAAACTCCCCTTGATCCTGCGAGTGACCTGACCCCCATGACTGGTAGAGGCAAACGCCCTGTTGAGGGTACCCCTGATCATACTACCCGACCTCCAAAGCGGGCGTCAAGAGTTGTGCAGTATGTTGTTTCTTCGGATGAGGAGGGTGCTGATGGACCTGTACTCGCCGAGACTCCCTCTACTCAAACAACTGTTCTTGAGGCTCCTGCTAGTGGGATGAGTGCGGTGGTGTCTCCACCTTCTGT
This sequence comes from Acer yangbiense, assembly GCA_008009225.1. Lineage (NCBI taxonomy): Eukaryota > Viridiplantae > Streptophyta > Magnoliopsida > Sapindales > Sapindaceae > Acer > Acer yangbiense. The sequence continues at coordinate 107,041 of VAHF01000060.1, read as the reverse complement.
GGGAGTTAACGAGTTGAATGCTCCTACCCCCTCCCCGACCGGTGCAGCTTCTCCTCTGGCGGCAGCGGGTGAGCCGAATATGTCTTCTGCTAGTCAAACTAGGCCATCTGGTCAGCCAGGGCCAACTGATAAATCGGAGCCGTCAAAGCAACCCAGGGCTTCTACATCTGGTTTGGGCACTGCTCATGAAGTTCCTCCCGTGGATCCAACCGAAGCTGGTGAGGGAGTTGAGTATATTTCCCTTTCAGACTTCACAACTGCGGAGACTTGCTCATACCTAATGAACAATGTTTATGTCAGTGAAGGTTGGGAGCATGTGAAGAGTAGGTCCTGTAACAGAAAAATAGAATTTTTCTTCAACTGCCACTCTCTGGTGAGTCTCTCGCAGTATTCGTGTTATATTTTGGTTTAAGTGTTTCCTGACTTGTCTGTTTTTCTTTTCAGATAATGTCTGAGTTGGCTGACAACTATAGACGAGGGAATTTCCTTTTTAGGGATGTGAAACGCCTGCGAGAGCGAGCTTCCACTTTGGCAGCTGAGAAGCTTTCTACTGAGGAACTTCATGCTCAGCAAATTACTCAGTTGAGGGAATCCACCGATGGTTACCTTTCTGCTCAGCTGGCTACCGAAGAAAAACTATCTGCTGCTGCGGAGGAGATTCACTCGCTGAAGGAGTAGTTGTCTGTGTGTCAAGACTCACTCGCAGCACGCTTAGAGGCTGAGCGATTAGCTGAGGAGGCTAGAGAAAAAGCTAAGTGTGAGGTATTGGACCTGCGCAACCAATTGTCTTCGCGTGATGTCATCTTTAACGATTTGAAAGCTGTTTTATAGGTTGAAGCAGTTGATCGTTTTAAGAGATCCTCTGCCTATAATGCACTTTTGTTGCGTGAATTTGAACGAGGCATGAGGCAGTCGAAGAAGTTCTTCGCCATGAAGGATCATTCGAATGAAAAAGCTCTGAGGCGTTTCGACAAATCCCTTAAGTTGCATATGGACAGCGTAGTGGGTTCGATAAAGGAACAGAGAAAACAATGGAAAGCCCATTGTCGCTATACGAGGACTGAGCCTCATCCGATGCACTTAGAAGTTCCTAGCAAACGCGCCTTTAATACTTACTATTCTGGTCAGAAAGGCAGCTTTTCTGGTTCTGGTGCTGAACCTGATTTAGGTCCTGTTGCTGGTAGGTATTATGGGCCTTTCATGCTGGATGGGGATGAAGAAATAACCTGGCCTTCTGAAGATGAGATTGAAGATGAGGAAGACAGTAAGGGTCCTCCTGCAGCTAGTTGAATTTATGCATTACTTTAGTTGTAAATAAGTCTCCTTCTTGTAGTGTCAATTGTAAATAGCTTATACAAAATTTATAACTCCTTTGACTTCGTTTTTGGTTCAACTGCCCTTGATGAGTTCTCGGCTTTGTTTTTTATTCAGCTGCCATTGTTGAGTTTTAGCATACTCAATGTTTGTCAAGACGTATCCGACTATACACCAAGTTTTAAGCATATTATTTATTGTTTATTCAGCTGCCATTGCTGAGTTTTAGCGTACTCAGTGTTTGTCAAGACGTATCCGACTATACACCAAGTTTTTAGCATATTATTTATTGTTTATTCAGCTGTCATTGCTGAGTTTTAGCGTACTCAATGTTTGTTAAGACGTATCCGACTATACACCAAGTTTTTAGCATACTATTGGGACGTCTCCCTCTTTTGCTTTTTACTTTATGCTTTAGTCACTTTTGTTCTCGGCTAGCTTTCTCAATCCCCAGCGTTTGAGATTCCTCATGTACGCTTTCGATTGGGTATTTTTTGTGTCTTTCTTGGGATCTCGTTTTTCCCGCGGCGGCGACCACCGATTTTTATGATAGCTTTAGGCATAGTTGCCTTTGGCCGGCCTTAATTTCGTGCGTCATCTCGCTCATTTTCGTTGCTGCGAGTATAAAACTCGTCTTTACGCAACGGTGAGTAACTTATGGTGTATGATGGCGAATACTCTTTGTACTTGGTTACTTTTGTGGCGAGTTAAGTCACGGGTTCTTAGTAATAAATTACTCTTTATTGAATACTTCCTGCAACTTTTGTTAAAACAAAAACAGAGAAAAAAAATGCTAAAACGAAAACTACCTAAGAAGAAAAAACATTAAAATAAATTCTAGAAGCAAATGAAAAAGTTAAGGGTAGTATATCTTCAGGTATTGCGCATTGCATGGCCGAGGTAATTCGCCAAAACCCTCTCGAGTAATGCGATATGCCCCGTGACCAGCTATGCCTGTAATTTGATAAGGCACTTCCCATTTGTCTGCAAGTGATCCTGTAGCTTTGTTTCTGGTTCCCGGATTTACTCTTTTCAGAACTAAGTCGCCGAGTGCAAATTTTCTTTCACGCACATGCGAGTTGTAATATCTGGCCGCCCTTTGCTGATATGCAGCGTTTCTTATTTGTGCACGTTCTCTCCTTTCTTCTAGCTCGTCCAGGCCACATTTTAGCATATCAACGTTTAGTTCTGGCTGGAATAGTTGTACCCTTGGTGAAGAAAAGGATGTTTCCACGGAAATGACAGCTTCAGCTCCGAAAGCCATGGAGTATGGGGTTTCACCCGTTGAGCTTCTTTCTGTAGTTCGATACGCCCACAGTACCTGTGGTAACTTTTCTGCCAAGTTACCCTTCTTCGCAGCTAGTTTGGCCTTTAGGTTGTGCTTTATGATCTTGTTTACTGCTTCAGTTTGACCATTTGTCTGTGGATGTGCTGGAGTTGCGTAGTAGTTGTTGATTCTATACTTGTCACACAGCTCCTTGAATTTCTTGCCATCGAATTGGGTTCCATTGTCGGTGATGATGGTGTTTGGTATCCCAAATCTGTACAGGATATTTTTTTTCACAAAGCTTGTAGTGTTTTCTTCTGTTATGTGCACCAATGACTCAGCTTCTACCCATTTTGTAAAATAATCCACAGCCACGATAACATGTTTTGCTCCTCCGGGTGCTGTTGGCATTGGACCGATCAAGTCAATTCCCCACATAGCGAATGGCCAAGGCGAGGTGATATTTTGTAAGAGTTCAGGTGGCTGGCGAATGTTGTTTGCAATTTTCTGACATGCCTCACACCTTGCTACTACCCTTTTAGCGTCGGCGAACAATGTTGGCCAGTAAAAGCCCTGTCTTAATGTTTTGTGGGCTAGGCTGACACCTCCAGCATGATTCCCACAATTTCCACTATGTATGCTTCTTAGGATCCCTTCTGCTTCTTTAGGCCCGACACATCTCTGTAGTGCCCTTGAGTACCCTCTTTTGTACAGTTCTCCATTGAGTACTGAATATCTTGTAGCTCTGTACTTCAGTCGTTTTGCCTCCAATGGATCGCTTGAGAGTACATCATTGACAAGGTATTCTTTGATTGGTGTTATCCAGCTATTTGTTTCGCCGAAAACTGCCCCAACTTCCATTTGTTTGACTATACTTGGCTGTAGTAGGTGAATCATGGGAATAGTCCTGGGCCAGATGTTGATTGTGGTGGACGCCAGTTTTGCCAAGGCGTTAGCTTGTTCGTTTTCTTCTCTGGGAATCTGGGTAATCCTGTACTCTTTAAACCTCCCTAGTAGCTCCTTTGCTAATTTTAGGTAGGCGATCATGTTTTCATCTCTCACCTGGTATTCATCTAATACTTGATTAACAATGACTTGGGAGTCGTTGAAAATTTCCACCTCATTGGCTCCTAGGACTGTGCAAACTCTTAGTCCTGCTATGAGCGCTTCATACTCGGCTTAGTTGTTGGTAGCTTTGAAGTCAAAACGCAAGGCACATTCTACTGAATCTTTTTTCGGGGTTGATACCACTACCCCTGCCCCGCTGCCATGCGTGTTTGACGACCCGTCAACACAGAGTTGCCACCTGAATGTTTTCTTAGTTTGTTCCACCATCATCCTTGCTACTTCCATATTTGGTTTGGTGAACTCTGCCACAAAATCCGCCACTGCTTGGCCTTTGATCGCTGTCCTGGGGAGATATTCTATATCAAATTCACTTAATTCGATCGTCCACTTGGTTAGTCTACCGGATACCTCTGGCTTCTGTAAAATCAGTTTCAGTGGGCAATTGGTATGTACTCCAATTTTATGAGCCTGGAAATACGGCCTTAACTTCCTCGCCGCTGTTATTAGGGCGAGTGCCATCTTCTCGGCTGGCGAGTATCTTGTCTCAGCTGGTAACAGTGCTTTGCTTGTGTAATATACAGGTTTCTGAACCCCTTCTTCTTGTTTCACCAATACAGAACTGGTGGCTGCTTCGGAGACAGATGGATACATGTAAAGTGTTTCTCCGGCTACTGGTTTTGACAGCAGTGGTGCTCGCCCGAGGTACTCTTTCAAGGCTTGAAAAGCCTTCTCACAATCTTCGTTCCACTTAACTCCTTTGCCTTTCTTGAGAGCTTTAAAGAATGGTAGGCATCGGTCCGTTGATTTTGCTATGAACCTGTTTAATGATGCTAAGCAACCTGTGAGTTTCTGGACATCCTTCAGGGTTTTTGGGGAAACCATTTTTCCTAATGCCTGGATCTTGTCCGGGTTCAACTCTATCCCTCTCTGATGCACTTGATATCCCAGGAACCTTCCAGACAGTACGCCAAATACACATTTCGCAGGGTTCAGCTTCATTCCGTATCTAGTTAGCACATTGAATGTTTCTCTCAGGTCATCTACATGCTTGTCAGCCGTGACGCTCTTTGTTAGCATGTCGTCAACATATACTTGCATATTCTTCCCTATTTGACTGGCGAACATCTTATTGACTAGACGCTGGTAAGTTGCTCCAGCGGTTTTCAGGCCAAATGGCATGACTGTATAGCAGTATAACCCTTGATCCGTGGTGAATGCTGTTTTCTCTTCGTCTGGCTTGTGCATCTTGATTTGGTTATATCCTGAGTACGCATCCATGAAGCTCAACGTCTCGTGCCTGCCGTTGCATCGACTAGCTGGTCGATTCTTGGTAGTGGGAAGCTATCCTTGGGGCAAGCCTTGTTTAGATCGGTGAAGTCTACACACATCCTCTACTGATTGTTCTTCTTTTTTACAATGACCACGTTCGCCACCCATTCTGGATACTTAACCTCTCTGATTGATCCTACGGCGAGTAATTTAGAAATTTCTTCTTTTATTGCTGCGCTCCTCTCAGGGTTAAAGCTCCTCATTTTTTGCACCACCGGTTTGTTTTTTTTTGTCCACGGCCAGGTTGTGCGAGATCACGCTTCTACTAATCCCTGGCATGTCTTCATGGCTCCATGCAAAGATCCCCTTGTACTCTATCAGCAAGTTCAATACATTTCTCTTGACTTGTTCGGTCAATCTTGCACCAATTTTGACTGTTTTATCAGGTTCCGTCTCGTCCAGAACAATAGACTCAGTGGGTTCTTCTTTTTCCCTGTTTGCCTTATCCCTTGGATCCAATTCGAAAGCTCTTGGATTTTCTTCTTGCATTTCCTTATTTACCTCAAATACGCTCAAGGTTTGCACTCCTGTCTTGTTTTTTAAAATTGAAAGGTTAGCGCGGCGGGCCATCTCCTGTGATCCTTTTAATTCCCCAACTCCAAACTCTGTAGGAAATTTTACTTTCAGTGCGTGGGTTGAAGTGACTGCTCGGGCTTTGTTCAGGAATGGTTGGCCGAGTAAAGCATTATACGGCTAGTTGTGAATGTCGACCATAACGAAATCCAGTAGAAGTGTTCACCGGCACGGTGTTGTCCCAAACCTCACCGGTAGCTTCACTGTCCCCAACGATCTTACTTCTGCACCCCCAAAATCTTTCAATGGTACATGGAAAGGCTCCAGATCTTTCCTGTCCAGTCGCAGCTCATCGTATACTCTGGCGCTTAAAATTTCGGCCGAACTTCCGTTGTTTATCATTACTCGAAGTACATCCCTGTGTGCTATTTGAACTCCCACTACAATTGCATCGTTGGGCTTGGCATCAATCCCATCTGAATCTTCCGCCGTAAATGTTATGGGGTCATGTCCTTCCTTTCTTTTCTTTAGGTTTCTCTGCACAGAATTTATCTTCATATTTCTGCCCTCATACATTACTTCTCTGACTTCTGACATTCTCTCCCGATTGCTTCTGCCTGTATGTAGTCCCCCAAAAATGGTGTTTATTGTAGCACCGGGGTTGCTTCTCCTTGGGCTTTTTCTTTTCTGCCCATTTCCTTGGCGGCTATCTTGACGACCACCATGCTTGTCTCCTTTCAATGTAAAATCTTTCAGGTGCCCCTCTCTGATTAGACTCCCAATATGGTCTCACAGCTGAAAACATTTTGAAGTGTCATGCCCATGATCTTTGTGAAATCGGCAGTATTTGGTTGTGTCCTTTCTTGCATTATTTGACTGTTGTCGAGGGTACTTGGCAAGTCCTTTGTCTTCTACCACGGAAAGTATTTACTTTTGATCACCAGTTAGAGGAGTGTAATGGTTGTACCTTCCTCGAAATCTACTGGCTCGGGCGTTTCCCCTGCTTTCCCTTGGATGCCCCTTTTAGCCATTTTCATCTTTCTGACGATCGCGCGACTGCACCTTCTTGTCATCCTTATGCTCTGATTTTGAGTTAGGTTTGTAGCCATGTACATAACTGCCCCCATGCGCTACTTCTTCTTCTTCTTCTAGTGCATAATCGCCAGCTATTTCCATCATCTCCTCATAAGTTTTTGGCCTGTCTCTTCGCAGGTCAAAGGATAGCCGCCCACTTTGCAACCCATTGGTGAAAGCGGCGATGGCAGCTACATCAATGGCGTCTTCAATTTGAGCGACCTCCTTTCTGAATCTTGCTAGATACTTCTTGATCGACTCATTGCGTTCCTGTTTCAGGTTTGATAGATGGGCGAGTGATTTTCTTCTCTGCACACTCCCCATGAACTGTCTTATAAATGCCTTGTTGAGGTTTGAGAAACTGCTAATACTCCCGGGTGGAAGTCGTCCAAACCACCTGGAGGTGAGATCGCCGAATGTTAATGGGAAGGTGAGGCATAGTAGTCCGTCATTGGATGAATACTGGGCCATAATATTACGGAATTGGTGAACATGCTCCTTCGGATCTCTACTTTCTTTATACTGCTCGATGGTTGGCATTTTGAATCTGTCTGGAAATTGGGTGCGAGCAATACTTTCAACGAATGGGCTGTCTGACTCATCATCTGAAGATACGTTGCGACCATATCTTCGTGCCATCGCTGAAACCTTCTTTGATAGTTCTTGTAGGCTGACATTGCGCCGACCAGTTGGCTCTCCTGCTGGATCGAGTCTGCTTTTGATTGTCATTCTACCATAATCGCCTCTATCACCCGGGCTCCTACCAGTTTTTTGATCTTCTGTGCTCTCAGATCTCCTCCGTCGTGCTCTTTTTTATCGTAATTCCCTTCGTGGCTGGGGACTTTTATCTTCGGACGAGATAGAACGGTGTCTCCGCTGGCTCTTTTGGTATGTGTCACTGGAATTTACCCCATGTACTCACACCTGGTCTCGCCCCTCCGTAGATTCTTCATTCAACACACCTTTTCCCTTCCTTTGTTTTCTTCCTTCGAAATTCTCAGGGTGGTCCTGGGGAGTCTCTTCTGTGGATTGTATTGCTTGAGCATCGGGGGTTACAATGTGAACTTCCGACCGTAGTCTCCCAGGTGGCTGGATTCCAAGAGTGGTTAACTCGTAGGGAGAAGAGGCTCCCAGGCCTATGGGAAGCGAAAGCCCTATTTTGCTAGCCTCGCTTATTAAGTTTACCAATGCAGTTTGGAAGTGCTGCAGAATTCCCGGATCGGCTGCCCTAATTCCTGGCGTTGCTGCCGATTGTTCCCCGATAGTCATCGCCCCATCTCCTATCGGCGCGGCTGGTTCAACAATTTGATCTCCGCTGGAGTTACCATCCTTGTAGCTATCGTTGTTCATACCTTTCGGTTCGCAAGGGTTCCTCGAAGTTTCTATTCAAAAAGAGCCCCCTCCTTCTAGCGCCAATTGTTGACGATGAAATTTGGATTACCACGTGACCAACAATTAAATCAAAACAAACGTTTAAACAAGAAAGAAAATTAATGCAAGAGATAGATTTATGTGGAAAAACCCTTGAATGGAAAAAAACCACGACATCCCGGAGGACAGGAAAATATCACTATAATTTGCTTGTTTCGGTTACACACTCAAATCTCTCGAGTTCTTGCTTTTCTCTCTTGTCGTTTTTGAACCCCCTCCTCGTGGGATAGGTGGTTTCATTTATACATGATAATTAGGGTTTCCCCTTGATTTTAGTCGTGTTGGTGGTAGGATTTCCTTTTTGATTCGTACTAGGATTCCCATGTTGTAACAGATACGGATATATGTTTCCGGCGCTTTCCCTTTCTATGATTCCTCGTTGTCATGGGTCTTCTAGAAGTTAGGGTTTATTTCTGTGTTTCTGCCGAGTCGGTTTGTGCCCAGTACGCTGATGCGGCGAACATCTCCACTCATGGGTATTACCCTTCGGCGACCACGTTTCTATCTTTGGCGAATACATATCTAGCTCGTGCGACCACACCTTTGACTTATTGACTTGACGTTGACATACTGACTGGTCCACGTTTTCTCCTTTGACCTGGTTGACGAGTGACGTGGCAACCTTTTCCTCAGCGTTTATTGACTCCTTTGATGACGTGGCTGCTTGGCGATATTATACATACAACAACATGTCATATAGAATATGAGTGCCACTCATATATCTCTTTTGGTATGAACATGCATTGAATGATTTAGGTATCTAAATTGGCATCTAGATAACTTGGTAAATCATTCTATGGGATTTAATCACACGCCTTAAATAATTGAGTGGGAGAAGGTGTTTTGCAACACCTATGGCCTCCAAGGTTAGTTGAGCTTTATTATTTACTGGTAATCCCCCCAAGGGGCGTCCATGAATGGAATTTAGCAACATACTTCCTTACAAGGATAGACTAGACAATTGACTAAAACGAGATCTACTCCCCAAGGAGGGATTTTCGTGAGAGAAAATATTGAGGGTCGATATCTTGGTAACACACTCAATGTAATTTTATTGATATCCTCCCAAGAGTTCTTGTCAATAAAATTGCAAGGCTAAAATTGAAAATGCTGGTTGTTATGTTAACAATTAGGTGGGACCTAGTCCAACTAATAAATGGTACGTACTCCCAAATGAGGCGTAACATTTATGGGATTTGGATCACCGTTGAATTTTTACGATTGAGTTATTTATTTAATTCAAGATAAATATTCGAAAGTGCTTTATCATGATTATTTACTCATATATAATTTTGTTTTATTAAGAAATCATGACCCTATCCCTAATGATTATCCTAAAAGATAAATATTTTAACTAGTGATAATTATGTCAAATGGAAAAGGAAAATTAGGTTGTTGCTGCAAGCTGAAAAACATAAGTTTATTCTGACTACTCCTAAAAACCACCTGCTCCCACTAATGAATCTAATGTGATGCAAAGAGACGAGTATGAGCAGTGGAAGACCTCAAATGAGATGGCCAAATAGCTACCATCTCCGACGTGTTGAAATAGCAGCATGAAGGAATGGGGTCTGCTGCTGATATGATGATGTCTCTAGAAGAGATTCATATGGTTGGTAAAGTTGCTACTGTTAAGACCCGTCAGAAGGTCAAGGAATAACAAAAGAAAAAGCAACTTGGGCCTACCAAGAAGGAGACTAAGAAAGTAACCAAGATTAAAAGGAAGTGCTTCTTTTGTGGTGAAAAGAGACATTGGAAAAGTAATTGCCCAAAGTCTCAGAATAAGAAGGAACAAGGTAATGTGAATTATCTTGAAACATGTTTATTGGCAGATTCTACAGATTCTTGGATCGTAGACTTAGAAGCCAATAATCATGTTTGTTATTCCTTATGGGGGTTTTAAGAAAGGAGAAGGCTGAGTAAGAATGAAATCAACTTGCGTTTAGGCAACAGAGCGTTGGTGTCTGCTAGTACAGTGGGAGATATTAGAGTTAATCTAGATTCTAGTAGGCATTTAGATTTGATAGACATTTATTATGTACCTCAATTCAAGAGAAATTTAATTTCAGTTTCTTGTTTAAATAAATTTGAATATTCGGTTACTTTTAATAAAATTTTATTATTAGTAAAGATGACAAATTTGTTTGCAAAGGTACATTGGAAAATGGTCTATTCTATTTACATAGAAATATCTCTCACTTGTTAGACAAAGAATTAACGCAACCTAACCATAAAAGAGTAAAATTATCATAAGATGAAACCTACCTATGCCATTTGCGCCTAGGTCATATTAACCTTAATAGGATTAAAAGATTGGTTAGTGATGGACGTTTAAGTGACTTAAAGGTTGATGATCTACCAACTTGTGAATCTTGTTTGGAAGGTAAAATGACCAAAAGGTCGTTCAGGACCAAAGGCACAAGAGCCACTGAATGTTTAGGATTAATGCATACTGATGTATGTGGTTCTATGAGAATTCAAGCTAGAGATGGATATGAGTACTTCATCACTATCACAGATCATTACTCGAGATTTGGCTATGTATATCTCATGAGACATAAGTCTGATGCTTTTGACATGTTCAAAGCATTTAAAGCTGAAGTGGAAAATCAGCTAGATAAACATATAAAAACCTTGAGATCTGATCGTGGTGGAGAATATCTATCTGGTGAGTTTCAACAATATCTTGTTTTCAAGAGAGGGGACTCATTGCTACGAATGTGGAGGATTCGGGCATATCTCCCCGGAGTGTGGAAACTTGAAGGATAGAAGAAAAGGAAAGGCGTTGGCCACCTTATGGGATAAATATGAAGATGACGAAAATCCTTCAAGTGATGAAGAACTTGCCATCATCTACACGGAATTTGGAGCCAAGAGTGTAGAAGTTGAAGAAGATGGCATAATTGCTATTTCTTGTGATCTCCAAGAAGAAAAAGATATAGAAGTAGTTGGTATAGCTACTCATCGGGATTTGGCTCATTCCTCATCAAGAGACAAATTTGATGATCTTGATGAAGGAGATGACTCCATTGGTGAAATTGAGAGTATAGGAGATGACACAAGTGTTGAATATTTGTCATCTATCTCCACAAATGGATATGTGGAGCGTATGGATCTTACTGACTTCAAAGTCAAAGTTGAGAGCTCGATGATGAGGAACAAGAAAGAAATTAGAAGATTAAAAAAAGAAAATCTAGAGCTTTCAACACTAGTAGACCACTTGTGTGAAGAAGTGGTGAGATCCATGGAGGATGAAGATAAGCTAAAAGAAGACTTAGCCTTATCTAAGAGGAGAGAAGAAGAGCTGAAAAGAGAGCTTAAAGAAGTTAAGGTCTTAATGGTTAAGATGACTTCAAGCACCAAGAAGCTTGACCACATGTTGGGAGTTGGAAGAAAGCCAAGTGACAAGAGAGGTCTTGGCTACATTGATGACAAGGATGCCTCCTCCACAAGCAAGACATCATGTGCCATGGACATGAACTTTAATATGTCCCCTCCTCCTCAACACCCTAGGAAGAAGAGTGACCTAGGAGAGTGTTCAAGAAATGCCCAAGTGTTTGAGGCACCAAAAGGTCAAGCTCAAGCTCACACCCAAAGGGCTCCTCACACTATCTTCCCTCAAACTCAAAAACAGAATGGGAAGAGTTCAATCATGCAAGCTCAGACGAGCAAGCAACCTCGTCTTGGTTATCAACAAAGGAGGAGAGATCCTATCCAACAACCAAGACAATCACAATGACAAGGGAAAGCACCTATCCATGCTAAAGGGAATGGTATAATTCCTAACTTTATTCCCACTTGTCATTTTTGTGGTATTGTTGGTCATATTAGACCAAGTTGCTTGCATTACATTGAAATGTGTAGAGCTAAAAGCATGTTTGACAAGAAAAATGCTAGAGCTAAGATGCTTCATAAAAAGGAAGAAAATCATTTACATGATCCTTTTTCATCTTGTACTCTAGAACCTTTGTCCACTAGGATTGACTTTGTGTCACCTAAGTGGATTAAAAAGAATGAACCCGCTTGTTACGAGACTAACAAGTCTCAAATAGGTTCAACTAAGTCCAAAGGACTTGGTAGGTCCATAGGACCTCATGCCCTTCTTTGAAGCGGTATGGAAAATTGACCCCATATGGGGAACTTAAGCAAAGAGAGCTTATGGGGAATTTGAAATATCTTATGCTTCTCTTTTTGTTGCTTGAGTAAGCTTGGTTACACTATGTATATATATTTTCTATTCAATAAGTGTGATCAATGCTTGTATTGCAATCCATGTCATATTTATGTTCAAACATGCATTTTTGGACTAGGAGATATTTACATAGGATATAATTTGAATGACCTATAATGATCTCCATGACATGATAATTGCTAAATGACATGCTAAATGTTAATCTTGAAAAGCATGTTTTTGATGATTGCAATTTTTAAATGCAAATCTTGTGTGAAAAAGCTTATGAGACTCAAATGAAAAAGGATCTTGTATCCATTCAAGGATTTTACAATCCAAATGTCTCTCTTTCTTTATTGGTTGAACATGTCTACTATCATATGGATACCTTATCCGGAAAAATCAAGTAGAGTGCAAAGTCGCTCATGACATATTTGGCTTATAAAGTTGGATATAGTTGTTCTTAAATTGAAATCAATGAAAACCTATATCCTTGCTTCTCTCATGACATTGGTGAAATTGGTTTGAATTCATATTAAAAACCTTTGTCATTTGCTTTGCCAAATACCATGGTATTTTGGACTTAAATGCTACATGTCTTGTATGCAAAGCATTTTTTTGATTCACACATTTTCTTTAAATAAATCTCCTTGTTTCTCTCCAATTAATTGAGATTGCATAAAGTGACTTATATTGATTATGCAAATATCTAGAATGCTACTATCTCTCTTTGCCTTGAGTGACCCGGTTGGGGACTACTCCTTTGTCTATATCATGACAAAAAGGGGGAGTAGGTTGTGGTAAGGGGAGTTGCAAATTGTAGTAGCAATTGTGCATGTTGGGGAGAGTACTTATTGAGGGGGAGTAACCCTTTGAGGGGGAGCATTTGAACATTACAAACATTGCATGATGTTGTGCTTAAATTCTTAAATGCAAATGCTTGTTTATCTCACTTGATTCATCTCACATTTTCTTGTATTGGAAAGTATAGAAACTTGTTTTTCAGGGATTGATTATTCTACAAGAGATTGAAGACTTCAAGATTTATTTTATCTTATCTCTTTGTATTGTAGAAAATCATTGTAGACCAATAGTTTCTATTATGTTGTGAGAAATCAATGTGAGTGGTGGTTTTGTTACGAAATAGCCAAAGAGGGAGATTGTAAGGATTCCCTTATCTTGATTGGCTTATCTCGTGGACAAACCACATGTTGGGGTTTGGTTGTAAGGGTAGTCTAGGTGATTAAGGTTGAAGATCAAAGACCCTTTCCAAGACCTCAAGAGGATAAGCACTAAAGGTATATTTGTAGTGCTTACTTTGCCTTGAAGAGATATAGTTGCACACACACACAACATGCATAACTGTTATTCTTGAATGTTGTGTTTATATTTTGTGTGCATTGTGCTTTATTGATTATTCAATATCTCTTCTTGCATTAAATTGATTGTATCTTGTTCTATGAAATGCCATGACATGATAGGCATTAGGATGCATTCAATACCCACACTTGCACTTCATGTATGTTAGCTTTTAGTGTGGAGTAATTCGTTTCCCGAAGGATGTTCGGAAACGTTCGCGCGTGCACGTTGTTGTGCTCGGTTTCGCGCGAAGACCACCCACAGAGAATGCCCTTGGCTTCTCCTTGGTTTTCACCATTGTTGGTGATCGGCGGTTATGATCGGCGGCCTGGCCACCGAATGAAACCGCCGTTTCAGTCCAGAGAGGTCTGAAGCAATTATGCGGTCACGATCAGCGGTCACGACCGCCGTTCGAAACCGCCGTTCATACCTGATCGATTTTGATCTCTCGGGTTTGATTCGGCGGTTGGATCGGCGGTCACGAAACCGCTGAATGAAACCGCCGTTGTTCCCCTGTTTGTCTAGGGTTCAATTCGGCGGTCTCTATCAGCGGCCTGGCTGCCGATTGAAACCGCCGATCGGTGCGTTTCAAGGGCAAACTTGTCTTTTCACCTGCCCTATTTTTGGTCTCTATAAATACATCCTTATCTCTGGTTCAAAACACAAGTTCATTGAGTTATTAGAACCCTAGAGAGATATTTAGAGAGACTTAAGAGAAAAAACTAAAAGATTACATCTTTAATTCTCTAAACCCATTCCCATATGCACAAATCATCATCTAGGCATCATCTAGGTTCATCTAGTATGTGCTAATGCATGGGTCTTCTTCAACACACATGGTATGATTTGTTGAACACTTTTATCTTACATAATTAGTGTTTTTACTTATCAATTTTATCTCATTTATTACTTGTATGTGTTTAGATTAATTTCTACATATATAATTGAGATTATGTGTTGATTGGGTTATTTGATATATATCTAGGTTTTTATAATCTATGATTATCTAAGCTATTTGACATGTCATTTAGCCATTAATATCTAGGATTGCTTTAATTGCAAATTCATCATCCTAGATAAGCATCTAAGGTTACCTAGCCTTTTTTGTTATTTGAATATCATGTTATATTCACATAGGTTATGCATAATCTCTTCATAGAGAATTAAGTCTTGAGGCTAAGGTTGCTTAGGCCTCAAGCAATTAGGACTAGAGCCACTTTTAAAGGCCCGCGTGGTAGAAGTGGGGGGTTATTGACCAGAGTGTTAGACGAGGTCTACATAGGTTGTAAACTCCATTTCAATTAGTGGATTTCGAGGTCCGAGTGTGGCGCACTAAACAGCCCGTGGTTTTTCCTAGTGGTTGGGTTTCCACGTAAACATCAAGTGTTATTTAATTTCCGCATCTTATTACACTTGTATGTATTTTTGACTTGCTATGGGTATTTTCGTAAAATTGACATACACGCGAAAATTGGTTAATAATTAGATAAAATCTATTCACCCCCCCTCTAGCTTTATATATATATAACACACCGTATTCTTTACACCCGCCTCTTGTTTCAGCGAAGGTCGGTCTGCTGGGATCCTGGTATATATCTTGCCATGTGTATGTCACATGTTTTGCTGGTCGGGGTACCCGGGCACCCCGCGTCTCTCGTGCTCCTCTAAAAACGATGCTTAGAGATATCGGGGTTTCAAGCAGCGGGGTACCAGGATATTCGGGTATCGGGGTACTCAGGGTAGCTGGGTACCAGGATCTTGTGATGGTTGTTTCTTCCAGGCCCCCCTTATCCTTTTGCTTCCTAGTCCTTTTCCTAGTCCCGGGGATTCTAGACCTGGCCGGGGTGGGTAAAGACTTCTACTTTAGCCCATCAGCTAGCAGGCGGGGTGCCTGGACATCTTTCCGCTTCTATTTTGGATTCCGACTTTCTTCTCAAGGCTTGTGGAAAATTCTTTTTTGATCCCCGCCATTTTTGGCGGTTAACAGAACTCTTTTGAATATGGTTAGGTTTATGTTGAGTTATTCAACACTTCCTATTTCTTTTTGGGGATATGCTTTACAAACTGCAATATATATTCTAAACGATGTACCATCTAAGTCGGTTCCTCAAACACCACATGAGTTGTGGACTGGGCGAAAGCCTAGTTTACAATACTTAAGGATATTTGGTTGTCCTGCGCATGTGTTAAAAGGAAAGCCAGAAAAGATGGAGTCTCGTTCGGAAACATGCATATTTGTGGGGTATCCAAAAGAAACTAAGGGATATTATTTCTATGGTCCTTCAGATCTTAAAGTATTTGTTTTAACAAATGCGAAATTTCTGGAAAAGGACTATATGAATGATTTTGTACCCAAAAGTAGAATTGTCTTGAATGAGAAGTAAGGAGATACAATTCCACAAGAGGTTACACAACCTAGCCCAATTGTAAGTTCCGCACCATCACAAAATCAACAATCTACCATTCCTCATCGTAGTGAGAGGGTTAGTAGAAAACCCGAGAGATACATCGGTCTGGGAGAATCAATGGAGAATCTCCCGGACGATGATAATCCCTACACATATAAGGAAGCAATGGAGCATGTTGATGGTCGCCATTGGCAAAAGGCAATGCAAGTTGCAAAAATCCAAATATGGATTAAAGCAAGCATCCTGATCCTGGAACATAAGGTTCGATCAAGCTGTGACGAACCTTGTGTATGCAAAAGGATTAATGGTGACAAGTTGGTTTTCCTAAATTTTTTATATTGATGATATACTACTC
The DNA here is from genome assembly GCA_008009225.1 of Acer yangbiense. Taxonomy (NCBI): domain Eukaryota; kingdom Viridiplantae; phylum Streptophyta; class Magnoliopsida; order Sapindales; family Sapindaceae; genus Acer; species Acer yangbiense. The sequence goes on along the minus strand of VAHF01000060.1, from coordinate 90,752 downwards.
ATCGGAAACGATGTAGGTGTATTGACATCAGTAAAAGAATGGTTAGCAAAACAATTTGATATGAAAGACTTAGGAGAAGCAAGTTATATTCTTGGTATCCAAGTAATAAGGGATATAAAGAATAGAAAAATTGCACTATCCCAAGCTTCATACATAGATAAAATCTTGTCTAGATTTTCCATGCAAGATTCCAAGAAAGGTATGTTACTTTTCAGAAATGGAATCAAATTTTCTAAGGAACAAGTTCCTAAGAATGAGCATGAAGAGCAATTCATGAGTAGGATTCCAAATGCCTCGGCAGTTGGAAGTCTCATGTATACAATGCTCTGCACTAGACCATATATTTGTTTTGTTATGGGCATAGTTAGCAGGTTTCAATCGAAACCTGGTCCTGATCACTGGACGGCAGTCAAGCATATTTTCAAGTATCTCAGGAGAACGAGAGATAATATGCTTGTATACTCAGGAGGGGATTTGATTCCCGTTGGGTATATAAATTCTAATTTCCAGTCGGATTCTGACTACTAGAAAATCCATATCAGGATCTGTGTTTACTATTGGAAGAGGAACAGTCATATGGAGGAGTATCAAGCAATCTTGTATTGCTGATTCCAGCATGGAAGCTAAGTATGTTGTTGCATGCGAAGCTACCAAAGAGGTTGTTTGGCTCCGCCTATTCCTGATTGACTTGGAAGTGGTTCCCAGTGCGAATAAGCAGATCACTATCTACTGTGATAATAGTGGAGTAGTGGCTAATTCGAGAGAACCAAGAAGTCATAAGAGAGGAAAACACATTGAAAGGAAGTATCATCTTCTTAGGGAGATTGTGCATAGGGGTGACGTGACGATTACCAAAATCGCGTCAGCAGAAAATCTAGCGTATCCCTTCACAAAGGCTCTACCACAGAAGAGTTTTGATGGGCACCTAGAGAACATGGGAATGAGAGAAATGACACATTTGCTATAGCGCAAGTGGGAGATTGTTAGGATTATGCTCAATAGGAAGAGTGTAATACTGTTTTTAACAATCTTTTCATATTAATAAAGTGATTTCTGATTTAAACAAATCTTATAGCATTTATAGATTGAATATTATAATTGTCAAAAGTAAATAATCATAAGGTCAAAAGACTATGAGAAAAGAAGAATTGTTCATACATCTGAATATGTATGAGGTAGACACAATTCTTTCATTAGTCTTGAATAATGTTCACAACTTAAGTTAAAGGTTGGACACCTTTATCTTGTTAAAGTTGTATAATTCTTTTGCTAGCATTTCAGTGGGATCAAATGAGATATGATGAGTCTAAAATCATCGGAGTGTCTTCGAGTAAAAGAATCTAGTGCACTGGGTGCATTGAACTGGATCACAATAAAATTTTTTATCTAGAACCGTCAATAGATAATAGTCTTTTCATTATCAGGACAATCGGAGAGTCTATCTTAATCCTGAGATAAATGATAGACTTATGGTTGCAAGTGATATCATTTGAGTTATCAATGAGTACGATTATATAGCATAGTCTATCATTGATAGTTTGGTGATATTCATTTGTTAATCGATAGAGGACTTCATTTATAGATATGGACATCATGGCTCCATTTATTAAATGAGATTAGAATATCATCATATGGATGTTTTGAGGTATTGGATATTGAATCTTAACGTTAAGTTTTCAATAGAGTCTATTGAAACATGGCTTCTAGACAAGTCAAAATATCCAAGTTCAAAATGTGGTCATATGAGTAAATATGGTAACTTGGAGAGCTATAGGCGGTCTATGAGCTATTGGCGATTACTGATATTCTTCACGAGGATACACCATCTCCAATAAGATTGTCTAGGGTACGAATTTGAAATATTTACTTATTCTATCTTTATTTAAGAGTTCAATTTTAGCTCTTTATTGGAATGAGTTAAAATTAATAGATCGGACCTAAGTGAATCATTTGTTGATTGTGATTAGGTTATGTCTATTGAAGCTTAAATTTAGATAGCCCGCCAAAATCCCCAATCCACACGGACTTGCATGAATCACTTGATATATTCTACCGGACCAATTTATGGGTCCATCTAGAATTGTATTTAATATATTAAGAATATAATTTGCACATTATTTATTTAATGGGCTGATCAACTATATTAATATATTAATGAAAGGCATGTGGGTTTGTTTCTTTTAGTAAGAATGGGTCTGGTTCACATGTGGGCTTTTTTAATTAAAGTCTAATGGATTAAATAAAATAAGAAAATAATATTAGGCCCATGTATATGGTGTGGGCGGCAAGACTAGAATAATAGTCTAAAATACTATTTTATTTTATTGATTGATTAAATGGAAATTAATTAATTTATTAGTTAATCATTTAATTGAGAATCAAAATCTTTTTCTGACTAGGAAATATAATTCTTAGTAGCATATTATTGTGGTGGTATAATAAATATTAAAGACTTTATTTGTTAAGTAGATAAATAAAGGGAATTTATTTATATAGTCAAATTAGGAAGTCTTTAATATAGTCAAAAATACACTAAAGAGTTAGATTAGGGTTTGGAATTCTAAGGAAATCTACCTAGGGTTAGGATTTAAGTCAAAAGACAAATCCTACATGGTAAAGGATTTTGGCCACAATATATGAGATATATATGGCAATTAGCCGGAATATATATAGAGATATTTATAAAGCATGCAGAATATATATTATATGTGCCATGCAGAATTCAGCATATATATTGATATATATATTATTTATATGTTATATAGAATTGGCCGCAATAGATATATATATATAAAGCATGCATCAAGAAAAATATATATTTAGAAGGCATGCAGAATTGGTGCGTAATATATATATATATATATATATATATATATATATATATATATATATATATTGGCAAGTGACTTTTGGCTAATAGATGTATTCTTTGTATAGAATTCGGCTAACCCTAATGTCTTGGACTTGAGAGGTTTTTCTTTTGCTAGAGAAAAATAGAATCCAACTCTTAGACTAGTGTGATTTTCGGCCAAGAGGAATAGAGAGAAAAGTTTGTTCTTATTCCGATAGTGCATTAGTTACTTTTACATCAAAAGGTTTTGTGCACAATTTCGAATAAGATTCACGCGAGTTTCGATCTAAAGATTGTGAATTCAAAAGTAACCAGAACATTCTTTGTTGTCTCTTGGAACTTGTTGTGACTAACAAAAAAGAAAAAGTTTTGTTAATCCATCCTCAGGTACACAATTCAAAGAGAAGGGAGACCACGCTCCTAGGTGATTCACGTTCGTGATTGGATTGGAAGATCTTGCGGATTACCATCGACGCAATGTCAATCGGATCACGCGACAAATGTATGATATCTTTAGTATTATATGTTAATTAATTAGAGGGTTAAGGTTCAAATCAAAGGAAAAAATTTTAAACCATACTAAACTCAATTTTAGTCTCGCTTCCGCTGCATGACCGTATTTTTTCCTACATTCTTCCTGTCATCACAATTTCCTGCCTAATCCACATCACTAAAGCCTATAAGACTAGCATTAGTGTCAAAAGAGTACCAAATCCCATAGTTGGAAGTCCCATTCACATAGTGAATGATTCTCTTTACGGAAGAGAGATGGGACTCCTTAGGATCCGCTTGGTACCTAGCACACACACCCACACTAAAAGAGATATCGGGCCTACTTGCGGTCAAATAAAGCAAGCTACCTATCATGCCACGATATAACGTTTGTTCCACACTTTTACCACTAGCATCCTTGCTTAGCTTCAAAGTTGTACTCATGGGTGTATTACAATGTTTGGCATTTTCAAGACCAAACTTCTTCACTAGGTTTCTAGCATATTTGGCTTGGGTAATGAAGATCCCATCATCTAATTGCCTAATTTGTAAACCTAGGAAGTAACTAAGCTCACCAACAAGACTCATCTCAAATTCATGACACATGACATCAACAAATTGTTGGACTTTGGTGTTGTTGGTTAAACCAAATATAATGTCATCAACATAGATTTGAGCTATAAATAACTCATCTTTTGTAAGGATTCCCGTTTTGTTGATTGGCTTATTTCGTGGTCAAACCACATGTTGGGGTTTTGAATGTAAGGGTAGTCTAAGTGTTTGGTGTTGAAGATCAAAGGCCCTTCCATGACCTCAAGATACAAGCACGCCAAAGGTATAATCTCTTGTGCTTGTTTTTCTTTGAAGAGATTTAGTAGCACACACTCACTTAGCATTCTTGCTATGATTGCATACTTGCTTTTTTTTATGTGCATCTCTTCACATGTCACTTTACACACTAGCACTTTGGTTGATATATCTTGTTGTGTGTATATGTGCCTTATAATTCGTTTCCCGACATTGTTCGGAAACGTCCGCGCTTGCACTAATTAGTGCTTGGTTTCGCGCGAAGACCGCCTATGGAGAATGCCCTTGGCTTCTCCTTGGTTTTCACCATTGTTGGTGATCGGCGGTTATGATCGGCGGCCTGGCCGCCGAATGAAACCGCCGTTTCAGTCCAGATTGGTCTGAAGCAATTATGCGGTCAAGATCGGCGGTCACGACCGCCGTTCGAAACCGCCGTTCATACCTGATCGATTTTAATCTCTCGGGTTTGATTCGGCGGTTGTATCGGCGGTCACGAAACCGCCGAATGAAACCGCCGTTAATGCTCTGTTCTTCACGAGCTCAATTCGGCGGTCGTCATCGGTGGCCTGGCCGCCGATTGAAACCGCCGAACGGTGCGTTTCAGGGGCAGTATTGTCTTTTCACTTGCCCTGTTCTTGATGTCTATAAATATCACACTTTCTCATTATCTGAATCAGTTCTTTGACTCTTAAGAACCCTAATCTTCAAAGATAGATTTTGAGAGAAAATCAAATCAAGAACTCATCTTTAACCACTCAAATCAAACCCCTTTTGCATCAAATTTCATATTGCATCTCCTATGTCTACATAGAGTGCATCCATGTATGGGTTTGCATCATCACAACTTGCTTGGTAAGATTTTGATTAATTTCATCTTATTGTAGTATTTTAAATACCAAGCCATCTCTTTTAAATTACTTGTATGTTTTAGATCATATGCTAAATACAAGAAAAGAGATTATTTGTGATGAATTGATTGAGTGTTGTTTTTGATAGATATCTAGGTTTTTATAATCTATGATCATCTATGCTATTTGACATGTCATTTAGCAATTGATATCTAGGGTTGATTTAAATTGAATATATCATCATCCTAGATAAGCATTTAGAGTACCCTAGCTCTTATTGCATTTATTGAATATTCATATATATTCACATAGGGTTGTATTCTCTTCAAAGAGAAAGTAAGTCTTGTGTGTAGCATCCGGGATTAGGTTGCTTAGAACGCAAGCAAATTGGACTAGAGCCGCTGTAAAAGGCCCGCGTGGTAGATTAGAGGGTGCTCACGCCAAGAGTAGTGTATCAGGGGATATCACTAGGGATTGAACCAAGAGTGGCGATTGGTAGTGTCCATAGCCTGAGGTTATCTAGGGTGAGAGTCCGAGAATCACTTGAGGGTGTAACCGTCTTTTCATATAGTGGATTTCGAGGTCCGAGTGTGGCGCACTTAACAGCCCGTGGTTTTTCCCAGTGGTTGGGTTTTCCACGTATACATCAAGTGTCATTTACTATTTCCGCATCTTATTACACTTGTATGTTTTGTTGACTTGCTAGGGGTATTTTCGTAAAATTGACTTGCATGCGAAAATTGGGTAACAATTAGATAAAATCTATTCACCCCCCCTCTAGCTTTATATTGATAAACACACCTCGAGTATTTAATGAACTTTCATCTTTGTTTCTCTTGATGAACAAGGTCTTGTCAACACTACCTCTTGTGTAGTAATTGTCAACAAGAAATTGAGTGAGGCGCTCATACCAAGCCCTCGGTGCTTGTTTCAACCCATACAAAGCCTTTTTGAGGCGATAGACATGGTTGGGGTGGTGTGCATCCACAAACCCCTTGGGTTGTTCAACAAACACTTCCTCTTGCAAGAAGCCATTTAGGAAGGCACTCTTGACGTCCATTTGGTGTAATTTGAACTTGTGCATACAAGAAATGGACAATAGAAGCCTAATGGACTCTAAATGGGTAACGGGAGCAAATGTCTCCTCAAAGTCGATACCCTCAATTTGAGAGTATCCTTGTGCTATAAGTCTAGCATTGTTCCGCACTATGTTGCCATCCTCATCGGATTTGTTCCTATAAATCCACTTAGTGCCTATGATATGTGTGCTTTTAGGCCTAGGAACTAGAGTCCAAACCTCATTCCTTTCGAATTGGTTTAGCTCTTCTTGCATGGCAAGAACCCAAAATTCATCATTCAAGGCTTCATAAACCTTTTTGGGTTCAATTTGAGAAGTGTAGCATGTGTAGCTAATTAGATTAGCTATTTGACGCGTAGTCCTAACACCCTCATTCACATCTCCAATAACATCCTCTTTGTTATGGAGTCTTCTAACCCATGGAGCAGGTTCATTAGAGTCCACACGAGGAACTTTATCAAGAGGTTGTGTGTCCTCATTATTACCATTGGACGTCCCAGCATTGGGAGTCTCCAGAACCCACTCCAAAGTAGAGTTATCTTCTAAAACTTCCTCCTCCTCATGGTCATTAGACTTGAGCCTTGTAACATCAATGACAACATTGGATGATTCCATGACGGTTCGAGTTTTCAAGTTTGAACTTTATGGCATGTAATATTTTTTTGTTTTGTTTTGTTGAATCTTGGCTAAGATTGCTTTGATTGTATAGTATGTATTAAGGGGGAGCATACATGATCCATTTGAACTTAAATGTTTTTATTTTCTTGCCTAAGATTGTATATTGCCATATGTGTTGTCTTTTGGATATTTTTGTGCTTTCAAGTTTATTTTAGGTGATATCAAGAGAAGACCAAGATGAAGTTCAAGACTTGTTGTTTTAATTTGTGTCTATATGTGTAACTCATTGTACTCATTGTGACCAAATTTTCTTTGTAATTGTTTTAGTATATGTTTAGGGGTTTTGACATGGAATTTGCTAAAGGGGGAGATTGTTAGGTTTTTGATTTGTGTTGGCATGTATTCCATATCAAAATGTGTTTCTCTTGTAATGTTTAGTGGTCCATGTGTTGAAGATTTAAGAAGACAAAGAAAGTCTTGGCCACAATTCATGCAAGATGCCGGCTTCAAAGAGATATGTGCTTCATCGATCTACAAAGGTATATATAAGGCCTCATATCTCTTACAAGGCTAGGCACACACACACATGGTATCCTTGTGTGTTCCTTCATGGTTAAACATCATTTATATATCACTTTCACACACTTGATAATATATGCTCATGCATTTATACTATCTTGACAAACTTTGCTTATTGCATGTTCTAGGACTATGTCTAGGAAATAGCATATGTGTGTGTCTTTGTGTTTATATGTTTCCGTATTTTTGTATTTGGACTTGAATATGTTATATTATAATTCCTTATTGAGTTCCGGTCGTTTCGGTTACTCATTCACTTAGTTTCGAGTCCAAACGATGTAGCTACGCTACCTTTCGTTCTCATTCGTTGAGTTGACTTCATTGTCGTTTTCCGAGATGATTTCTCAACCATTTTTCAAAGTTTTGTAGTCTTCGTCATGCGTGAGGGAGTCACGATTTGTAATCCAAAAACGGATTCGAAATTGGAGTTCGGAGGCCCGAGTACGGCTAAAGAACGCGAGAGGTGCGCAGGAGAGCAAGCGAGGCCAAGTGGCCAAGCTTGGCCAAGCCGTGTGGGAGCCGTGGGGCCCACGGCCAGAGGACTTCTCTGGTCCCGTGTGACCCACGCGCCCCCCACGGGCCTGGCTGAGGTGGCCCTCTTTGATTGGCCAAAAAATTCCTCTCTCTCTCCTTCCGTTTAAATTCCCAAACTCCCTACAATTCATTTCTAAGAAGAAACATTGCAAATCCCGTCGGAATTTTTCTCTCCAATTTTCTCACCTTCCAAACACCATAACTTCTTCATAAAAAGTCAGAATTGAGTGATTCAAGTTGGAGATCGTTCGTAATCAAGTCCTCTACCTTTTCCAAGTGGTTTGGCAGCTGTTTGATCGATTTTTCTGGTAGTTCTACACAGAAAACCGAACCAGCTCGTGAATCCAAGGTATTGGTCTTATCTTTGGGATTTCTTTTTTTATAACCTTCAATTTGCTTGGGGTTTCTTCTTCTATATATACTTGTATGTTTGGTGAATGCTATTGAGAAAGATAGCTTCACAATCAATCCTAATCAAAAGTCTATTTAGAGACATTTGTGAACTAGTTTCCATGATTCTAGGTTTTTCACATGTTTTGAAAGGAATAATGAATTCATGTTTACACGTGCGTGTCTTTTAAAATATGACTTAGAGGGTGTGTGAAAGGGTTGTTAATCCGTTATTACCAAATTTTTGGATTAGTCAATATTACAAATATAACCCCAATTCACAAAACAATAATCAAGTGTAATATGGTGCGGAAATATAAACGACACTTGATTTTTACGTGGAAACCCTCAACAGGGAAAAACCACGGGCTGGTAAGTGCGCCACACTCGAACCTCGAATCCACTAATTGTGATAGCGTATACAACCTAATCTCGGTTTGACAGCCTAATCCCGGCCAATATCCTGCTACCACTACCCGCAGGCCTGTAAAAGTGGACCTAGTCCAATTTGCTCATGTGACCACCTAATCCCGGTGTACGACCTAATCCCGGTCTATCACACAAGACTTACTTCTCCGAAGAGATCAACACCCTAAGTGAATATGCAATGATATCCAAATATGCAATATAGAGCTAGGGTACTCTAGATGCTTACCTAGGATTATATGATGACAATAAAATCAATCCTAGATATGAAAATAGCTATATGTCATGGCATACAACTTTAGCTAAGTAAATGATAACCAATCCTAGATACAAAGCTATCACAAATAACCCACAAATATTCAAAAGATTAACTAGTTGATTAAAAAACAATCTATCAACCTAGTTATAAATAAATCACACAAGAATGTTTATGGCATAGCTTTTAGGCAATAAAGACCTAATCAATTAAGCTATCAAAAATAATCTCAATCATATAATGAGATTAATTAGCTAGATATAAAATAGGCATGAAAACCTAGCTAACATAAATAGCCCAATCAACACATAATCTCAATCATGTATGTAGAAATTACTCAAAGAACATACAAGTGATAAAAGAGATAAATTGATAAGTAAAAACACTAATTATGTAAGATAAAAGTGTTCAACAAATCATACCATGTGTGTTGAAGAAGACCCATGCATTAGCACATACTAGATGAACCTAGATGATGCCTAGATGATGATTTGTGCATGTGGGAATGGGTTTAGAGAGATAAAGATGTAATCTTTAAGCTTTTTCTCTCAAGTCTCTCTTTCTCTCTCAAGAATATGGAGCCTCTCTCTCTAGGGTTTGATTTTATGGCTCAGCCCTCAAAATGATGAGAAAGATATGTATTTATAATGCCCAAGTGAAACTATGTCGTTTTGGAAGAAATGGAAAAATTATGGGCATTTTCGCGGTACTCGCGTCAGTGCAGCGACTCAAAATTCGAGTGCTTCGAAACATGACCAAACGACATCAAAACCTTTCGTATGATATATTGTTGGAAAGGTATGGATGTCTACTTTCTACTTGTATTTACAGAATGACATTTCAATGTCTATAGAAAATGTTATGGTCAATTGAGTGACCAAAGGTCAGAAACAGACAACAACAGAGTTGCCCCTGTTTTGGTTGTAACTTTGGAGATTTTAAAACCAATCCAAACGGTCATGAAATATTATGAATAATATACCGTTGGAAAGGTATGAGTATCTAGTTTGTAGAATAATTTTCAGAACTCATTTTGAAGCTTTGTGTAAAACGTTATGGCCACAAGACCATACATAGGTCAGTTTTGAAAATCATTTAAATCATTAAATTCAATCTCTTGAAACTAGACATTTTACTCCAAACAACCAAACCAAAACTACCACTTATCCAAGAGAAGGATGAGACCTTCTCAAGTGGTCAACCATCGCGCTAAGATATGCACACCATCGTGCAAGCACGGACGTTTCCGATCACACAAACGGAAACGAATTACACCACACTTAAGACTAATCATGAAGTGCAAGTGTGGAAAGTGAATGCATCCTAATGCCTAAACATGTCATGGCATTTCAATGAACAAGATGCAATCACTTAAACATGCATGAATAGAATTCATGGCTTTGCATCCTAATGCCTAAACATGTCATGGCATTTCAATGAACAAGATGCAATCAAATAAAACATGCAAGAAGAGATGTTCAAGAACATGCATGCACACATATAAAACACACAAATATACAAGAATAAGATTTATGCATGAGTTATGTGTGTGTGCAACTAGATCTCTTCAAAGCAAGTAAGCACTAGAATTTACCTTTGGTGCTTATTCTCTTGAGGTCTTGAGAGGGCCTTGGTTGTGTAAAACACCAACCATCAAATACCTAAGCTACCCTTACATCAAGCCCCAATATGTGGTTTGTCCACGAAATAAGCCAATCAATAGATGGGAATCCTTACATGTTTGTATGTTGTATTGTGATTAGGATGATATCTTAGGTTGTTTGTGACTTGATTGAATCAATTTTGTGATAAATGACCTTGAGATTTGATTTGATCCTTTGATTGATGAAATCTAGGATTATTGTATTTGTATGTGTTTTAGAGCTATCTAAGATTTAATTGATTTACATCTTAAATCCTTGTTCTATATTTTTGGCTAGAATATTGATTGATTTGATCTCATGTCTCTAGCATTTTATTTTATGTTTATAGCATCTTGAACTTGTACTTTATGAATATATATTGTTCAAGTGTTGTATGTGTGAATGAGACTTTGAGCTTTATGTGTTTGGTGTTTACACATGCTCTAGGTTTTATTCTTGTATTTTGCATCTAGACTTTTATTACTTGTGATATCACATATTTAGGTCTATTTGTACCATGGAATGTATTGATCACATGTTCTATGTTGAATTGATTGTTTGCATCATTTGCATTCACATGATCACACTAGGAAGTCCTTGTAAAAGGCATGAAGTCTTGGTTAGAGTCGGGATGACTCGGATAGCCAAGCAAGAAGTCATGGCTAGAGTCGGGAGGACTCGGATAGTCATGCATGGGAGGCTCCCTAGAGGCATGAGTGCCTTGGATAGGGAGTTGGCTATTATATTGGTAGGCCTAGGCGTATGGTTAGACATAGACTCCAAAAGAGCGGGGTACACGGGAGGTGTATTCACTCTTGAGAAATTTCTAATCTTCCATCGATGTTGGTTTTGTGTGTTGTCCAATATATGGTGGTTCCGCATCATTGAGGGATTTCATACTTTCCAATAGGGTTGGGTAGACTTAGACTCCACTAGGTTGGGTGAGCTAAAGATTGGTCACTTTGTGGATTCTCTATTTTTATCATCCAATATATATAGTACCCAATGGTTGTAGTTCAACCCGTGGATGTTTCCTCCTTGGAGGTTTTACCACGTTAAAAAATCTTTTGTGTTAATTCTTATTGTCTTTATCTTTTATATTTTATTTATGTATGTTATTATCTTGTTTCATATTATTCACTTGTGATGTATAGTGAAGCAAGTATTTGTAAAGTGTGATTTGTGGATTCATTCTTTTGATCATTTTTTGTATATATGATTCTTTTGTATATTGTAATTTTGTATATTGATATTTGATCACTCTTGTATCTCATTGAACATCTATTGAAATATAAGTATTCTTTGTTGTTGTGTTTATTTGTTCTTATACCTCATACAACTAGATGATAGACATAGACCTTGTTCATATGATTACATCCTCATATTGTCTATGTATGTCTTTCTTGGTTTATTTTGTTGTGTGTAAGGCTACCTTGAGGGACAAATGAAAGTTTGTTCAAGGGATTGAAAAAAGGTGTAAAAACCTATTCACCCCCCCTCTAGGACGCATACACTATTGAAGACCTCTAATTGAAGCCCATAACACCATGAAGAAGTACTAAAATTTATTGTTATCTATACACTGTAACTCTATCATTATGCTAGGATTTTGTTGTTGCAGAACATGACCAAATGATGGCAGTAATTGGAACATTTATTCATGCGATCCATAAGTCAATGCCAATGCATAATACTGAAAGTTCTCAAGGTGTGTTCAATATTAATCTAGGAGGAAGGGGGGGGGGGGGGGGGGGGGGGGGGGGGGGGGTGAATAAATTTTATCTGATTTTATCCAATTTTCGTTATAGGTCAATTTTACGAAAATGCCCCTATCTAATTAATATAAAATAGCAAGTGTAATATGTGTGGAATATTAAATAACACTTGATATTTACGTGGAAACCCTCACGGGAAAAACCACGGGCTAATAAGTGCGCCACACTCGAACCTCGAATCCACTAAATGTGTATAACGATTACAACCTAATCCCGGTATATAATCACGCACCTACCTAATCCCGGTATAAGTGGACCTAGTCCAATTGTTTGCGATTTAAGCAACCTAATCCCGGTCACAACACAAGACTTAGATCTCTAAGAAGAGAAAATACAACCTAAGTGAATATATTGATACTCAAAATGCAATTTAGAGCTAGGCAACCCTATATGCTTATCTAGGATGATGATTTTGCAATTAATTCAATCCTAGATATTAAAAGCTAGATAACATGTCAAATAGCTTAGCTAAAAATATATTATAAAAACCTAGATTGCTATCACAGTACAACACTCAGTCAATTCATCACAAATAATCTCTAACTTGTATTAGCATATGATCTAATAACATACAAGTAATTAAAGAGATGTCTTAATATGAAAAACACTAAAATTAGATGAAGTTAGTGAAAAACATACCAAGGGAGATGTGATGATGCAAAACCATGCATGGATGCATCCTATATGGTCATGGATGATCCTAGATGAACTTTGATGAACAAAGGAAAAGCTTTGAGTGTTTAAAGGTGAGTTCTTGTGAATTTTTTCTCTTGAAAAATATTCTAAGGAAAAAATATGATTTTTGAACTCTTAAAAAACAACCTATAAACATAGAGTCATACATATAGAGGACTCAAGTTAAGTGAGGTCGTTTTGAAAAAAAAACGCATCTGATTGTGCATTGTGCACTGGTGCGCTACGCTGGTGGACCAACGCACGACCAGCGCATATACAAAAATTGCACAGGGCGTTGGTCGACCAGCGTAGGACAAGGGCGCAACACCAGCGACAGAACTGGGCGTTCTGCGCTGGTGAGCTTGCGTTGGATGACCAGCGCACGACCAGCGATAGACCACTGGGCGATCTGCGCTGGTCTGGCGCATATGGACCAGCGCACACCCAAATCCTTTTAAACTCCCATACAAAGTGTAAGGGGTAAAAAGGTAAATGAAATGCATCCTAAAGCCAACATGATATGACATTATAACCACAAGATGCAATCAATATACTCATGCAAGAAGAGAGATTAAATAATCAATAATGCACACATAATACAAACACACAACATTCAAGAATAAGAGATATGCAAGTGTTATGTGTGTGTGCAACTACATCTCTTTAAAGCAAATTAAGCACTAGAAGTTTACCTTTGGTGGTTCTTCTCTTGAGGTCTGAAGAGCCTAATCTACCCTTACAAAAACCCCAAATGTGGTTTGTCTACGAAATAAGCCAATCAATAATGTGAGACCTTACAATCTCCCCCTTTGTCTATTTCGTGACAAAACCACCACTCACATAGATCCTCACAACATAATTGAATCTACGGGATAGCAATGAAATTCTACATTACAAAGAGATAGGAAAATAAACTTCAAGTCTTCAATCTCTTGTAGAATTTTCAAACCTTCAAAACAAAAAGATTACACTTCCAAAGCAAGTGTATGTGAGGTGATCATGTGAAGTTAAAAACAAGCATTTGCATTATAGAAATTTTCAATTAAGAAAACATGCTACATTATGAAATGAATGTGCAATGCAATGCTCCCTCTCACGAGTTACTCCCCCTTAATTTATATTCTCCCCAACATGCATAATTGCTACTTACAATTAGCAACTCCCCTTACCACATTCTACTCCCCCTTTTTGTCAAAGGAGTAGTCCCTAACCTGGTCACTTCTAGCAAAGAGAGATAGTAGCATACAAGATATTTGCATAATCATATAAGTCACTTTATGCATCTCAATTAATTGGAGAGAAACAAGGAGATTTATTTAAAGAAAATGTGTGAATCAAACATGCTTTGTATACAAAGACATGTAGCATTCAAGTTCAAAATACAATGGTATTTGGCAAAGCAAATGACAAAGGTTTCTAGTAAGAATTCAAACCAATTTCACCAATGTCATGAGAGAAGTAAGGATATAGAGATTTCATTGTTTTCAATATGAGAGCAACTATATCCAACTTATAAGCGAAACATGGCATGAGCGACTTTGCACCATATTTGATTTTTCCGGGAATGATACCCGTATGATAGTAGCCATGTTCAACTAATAAAGAAAGAGAGACATTTGGATTTTAAAATCCTTTGAATAGATACAAGATCCTTTATTCGTTTTGAGTCTCATAAGCTTTTCACACAAGTTTTGCATTTATATTGCAATCACCAATTCATGCTTTTTCATTTGAGCATGTTATATGAATTTCATGCTTTTTCATTTGACATTAGCATGTTAAAAAAAGAATCATCATGTCATGGAGATAACTATAGGTCATTCAAATTGTACTTCCTAAGTAGATCTCCTAGTCCAAAAATGCATGTTTGAATATAAATATGACATGGATTGTAAACAAGCAAGGTTCACACTTATTGAATTGAAAACATATATACATATGTGCAACCAAGCTTACTCAAGCAATTAAAAGAAGAGGCATAAGATTTTTCAAATTTTTGCAAGTGACAAGAATGCAAAATAGCTCTCTTTGCTTGACTTCCCCATATGGGGTCAATCACAAAATACATCACTCCACAAGACATATCCCAATAGATCTACTAAGTGTTTTAAATCGAGTAGCATCTAAGGGTTTAGTAAATAAGTCCGCAAGTTGATCATTAGTACCTACATGTTCAAGTACTATGCATTTATTTTCAATAAGCTCTCTAATGAAATGATGGCGGATGTCAATATGCTTAGTTCTAGAATGTTGCACCGGATTCTTGGAAATATTAATGGCACTCATATTATCACAAAAGAGGGTTAGAGTACCTTGGTTGAATCCGTAGTCGACTAGCATTTGCTTCATCCATAGGAGTTGTGTACATCCACTCCCGCGGCTATGTACTCGGCGTCGGCCGTGGACAAGGAAATCGAGTTTTGCTTTTTGCAAAACCAAGACACCAAGTTGTTACCTAGAAAGAAGCAACGCCTGATGTGATGTTCCTATCATTGTAATTTCCTGCCCAATCCGTATCACTAAAGCCTACAAGACTAGCATTAGTGTCAAAAGAGTACCAAATCCCATAGTTGGACGTCCCACTCACATAGCGAATGATTCTCTTAACGGAAAAGAGATGGGACTCCTTAGGATCCACTTGGTACCTAGCACACACACCCACACTAAAAGAGATATCGGGCCTACTTGCGGTCAAATAAAACAAGCTACCTATCATGCCCTGATATAGAGTTTGTTCCACACTTTTTCCACTAGCATCCTTGCTTAGCTTCAAAGTTGTACTCATAGGTGTATTACAATGTTTGGCATTTTCAAGACCAAACTTCTTCACTAGGTTTTTGGCATATTTGGCATATTTGGCTTGGGTAATGAAGATCCCATCATCTAATTGCCTAATTTGCAAACTTAGGAAGTAACTAAGCTCACCAACAAGACTCATCTCAAATTCATGAGACATAACATCAACAAATTGTTGGACTTTGGTGTTGTTGGTGGAGCCAAACACTATATCATCAACATAGATTTGAGCTATAAATAGCTTATCCTTGTCTTTCTTGATGAATAGAATCTTGTCAACACTACCCCTTGTGTAGTTATTGTCAACAAAAAATTGAGTGAGGTACTCATACCAAGCCCTCGGTGCTTGTTTCAACCCATACAAAGCCTTTTTGAGGCGATAGACATGGTTGAGGTGGTGTGCATCCATAAACCCCTTGGGTTGTTTAACAAACACTTTCTCTTGCAAGAAGCCAGTTAGGAAGGCACTCTTGACGTCCATTTGGTCTAATTTGAACTTATGAATACAAGATATGGACAAGAGAAGCCTAATGGACTCTAAACGGGCAACGGGAGCAAATGTCTCCTCAAAGTCGATACCCTCAATTTGAGAGTACCTTTGTGCAACAAGTCTTACCTTGTTACGCACTATGTTGCCGTCCTCATCAGATTTGTTCCTATAAATCCACTTGGTGCCTATGACATGTGTGCTTTTAGGCCTAGGAACAAGAGTCCAAACCTCATTCCTTTCGAATTGGCTTAGCTCTTCTTGCATGGCAAGAACCCAAAATTCATCATTTAAGGCATCATCAACCTTTTTGGGTTCTATTTGAGAGGTGTAACATGTAAAGCTAATGAGATTATCTATTTGACACCTAGTCCTAACACCCTCATTCACATCTCCAATGACATCATCTTTGTTATGGAGTCTTTTAACCCATATAGCGGGTTCATTAGAGTCCAAGAGAGGAACTCTATTAAGAGGTTGTGTGTCCTTATTATTACCATTGGACGTCCCAACATTGGGAGTCTCCACAACATTCTCCAAAGGAGAGTCATCATCTAAAACTACCTCCTCCTCATGGTTATTAGACTTGAGCCTTGTATCATCAATGACAACATTGAATGATTCCATGATGGTTCGAGTCTTCAAGTTGAAAACTCTATAGGCTCTACTATTCAAGGCATAGCCAATAAATATACCCTCATCACTCTTAGCATCAAACTTGCCAAGTTGATCACGGTCATTCAAAATGTAGCATTTCCTTCCAAAGGTGTGGAAGTAGTTAACATTTGGCTTCCTACCTTTCCATAACTCATAGGAGGTATTCCTAGATCCAGGCCTTAGGAAAACTCTATTCCCTATATAGCAAGCCGTAATGACGGCTTCAGCCCATAAGTTCCTAGGGATATTGTTGCTAAGTAACATCACACATGCCATCTCTTGAAGGACCCTATTCTTCCTCTCAACAACTCCATTTTGTTGAGGTGTCCTAGGAGCCACAAACTTATGGGAGATCCCTAAGCTATTACAATAGCTTTCAAAGAGGCCATTCTCAAACAACCTCCCATGGTCACTTCTAATCCGTTTAATGCTTTTAATATTAAAATTCATTTCATTTTGTATTTTAGTACAAAGCATTTTAAACTTCTCAAAAGTTTCAGATTTTTCTCTAAGAAAATATGACCATGTGAACCTAGAGAAATCATCAACACAAACAAAAATATATCTCTTTCCACCTAAACTCTCGGTTTGCATAGGACCCATAAGATCCATGTGGAGAAGCTCTAGGGGCTCCTTAGTGGAGAGATACTTGCCCTTTTTGTGCATGCTTTTGGTTTGTTTTCCTTGTTGACAAGGTCCACAAACACTATTGGCTTTCTTCCCAAGCTTATGGAGGCCACGCACACAGTTGAACTTTCCAAAGGTTCGTAAATCCCTAAAATTCATGTGGCCAAGTCTTTCATGCCACAACTCAATTTGCTCGTCCATGGACACATTGTTTAAGACTATTCTAGCTTCAAGAGAATAGCAATTGTCGCTAGATCTCATACCTTTTAACAAGGTTTGTCCATCAGGCAATAGGATAGAGCAATCATTTTTACTACATATGACGGAAAGTCTTTCATCACTTAGATGTGAAATGCTTATCAAATTGGCTTTCAAGCCATCAATAAATAAAGCATCGGATAAGGAGGGTATTCCGGGAATGGAAATGGTTCCTTTCTTTTCAACTCTCTTTTTAGATCCATCACCAAAAGTGACACATCCTTCTTCCTCCATGACAAGAGTCTCGAAGAAACTCTTGTTTCCCGTCATGTGCCTAGAGCACCCACTATCCAAATACCAAAAATTAGAAGAATTGGCATTTAAGGCAATTTGTGCAACATGGCAAACATTTTCATTCTTTCTAATCCACATAGGTAACACATTTTCTTTCCTAGTGGTCTTTGGTACATGGGCTCTAGATGTCCTAGAATCATACAAATAAATATTATCATTTGTTAACCACCAAAAATGGCGGGATCAAAGAAGAATTTTCCATCGGTATCAGAGGTTAAGTCGGGGTAAAAGGTACTTGTTAACTGCCTTTTTTGGCAGGGGTCCAAAGAAGAATTTTCCATCCATGCCAAGGTCATTTGATTGTTGAAAGAATGAACCCAGGGTCCTGAGGATCCCGCTACCACACTTGGTACCCGGTACCCCACACCTGGTACCCTGTACCCTACGCCTAGTACCTTGTACCCCTTGCCCGGTACCCCGTACCCCGTACCCCGTACCCCGTACCCCGCACTTGGTTCCTTGTACCCCGCACCTAGTACTCGGTACCCCGCACCTGGTACCCTGTACCCCGCACCTGGTACTTGGTACTTGGTACCTGGTACCCCGCACCTGGTACCCGGTACCCCACACTCGGTACCCTGTACCCCGGTACCCCACACTCGGTACCCCGTACCCCGCACCCTTCACTCCGCACTCGGACCGGCCCTCCATGCACCTCCCAACCACCTAACATTTAAGGCGTCAACAAGGGAGGTCGTAATGCACCATCTGTCAGATTACCAAGGAAGAAAAGATCAAGCTACCATAATAGACTGAATATGACAACATTTAAGTAAACAAGGAAATTGCCTTGTTCCCGCCAATCAAGAGTCCCATTCAAAAGTGGAGTCAACTCTTTCAGTTCTAAAAGGAATCACTTGATTCCAGGGAATCAATCCCACGATCTTCTCGCCTATCGCCATGGAACGCCCCGTAAATTGCTAGGTCATTAGACCGAATTTATATGAGTGAACAACAACAAATAAGACCTATATATATATGACATGACATTCGACAGCAATGGAGATCCCTTTTTAGCCGAGAAGACAAGATCTTTTTCTTCTTCTTTTCTACGGAGACACCATCTCCAATTGTTGTAAGCTCTTTGGAACATTTATGTGGTATTACCTTACTACTTTTGTAAGCTCCTTGGAGCATGACTTATTCATAAATAATATAAAGGATGGTCACTCTCTCCACTGGATACTACCTAGGGGTTTTTTTAGCATGTGATCACATGTGATGCTTTTTCCCCCTAGGCCAGTCCACCTTCCATCATAAGACTTGTCATTCTCTCCCTCGTACCTCTTTTATTATGCATGTATGTGAGTTATATTCCAACCCCGCAGGTTTTTAGCTCTCTTATCCTCTTATTTGCGTGCCAAGTCATACAAAAAGAAAGGGAAAGAACCTTCAAACTAGCTAGAAAAAACCGAGGTGGTTTCATCCTTTATGACCACATCTATATCACTAAAGAACTCCTATCCCTCATCCTACTTGCTTGCTATCTGGAATGG
Source organism: Acer yangbiense (assembly GCA_008009225.1). NCBI lineage: Eukaryota > Viridiplantae > Streptophyta > Magnoliopsida > Sapindales > Sapindaceae > Acer > Acer yangbiense. The sequence continues at coordinate 71,165 of VAHF01000060.1, read as the reverse complement.
GGAACTATAGAGGAGATCTAGAAAAGAGTATCAGTTACGGGGTATGGGATACGGGATACGTGACGCACTCCGGACGTACCTCTAAATAAAACTAATGCTAATGGTACGTACGATTAAAAGAAAGATGAGTGCGCGAGTCTATAACCCTCCACAAGTGTACAGATCGTTGTCAAGTATAGTGGACACAAGTAAGGGGTTATCGTTCCCACGAGAACTCTAAAAAGGGGTAAACGGATTAATAGAAGTGGAATAGATCTTCTCTACTTTAATTGAAAATATTAACTACAAAGTAACATGATTAAACTATAGAGAAAGATATTGTAAACAAGTGAGATACAAGGGAAAACGATAGAATATGAGTGTTTTCATAATCATCCATCAATACAACATTAAGTACTATTTATCTATCTAGTATGTGACCCCAATTTAATAAGTCTTTAGCAAGACAACCAACATCTACTCATCCCAAGATGTCAAAGGATGCTTAGACTAGATTTCTTAATTCAAAAAGGGCTAGTGTCATTAATGAACATAGTCATGAACAAATAATGAACTCCACAAAGAAAAGTGATGGAGTATAATAATGTTTTGGTCAAACAATTTATTTCTACCCAACCACTTAATAAAACATTGAATGTTATTATGCAAGGATTCTTGCATTGAATGCGTTGGTCACACATTAATTGCACATACTTAAACAAGATAGAATAAAATATAAATAGTCAATTGATTTAGATCATAGTTAACAACTCATGAGCATCAATCCCTCACATCTCAAGAGATTTAGCTACACATCATATTAACTAAAAATAAAGGTAACGAAAAAGAGAAAGTAATACAACCCATAAGCTTGAATGAAGTCCTTGACTTTTGCTTGCAACCTTCTTCTTTTATCTCTTTCACAAGAGTTCTTTGATCCAATCTAAAACTAAGAAACTATTTGAGTTCTACAAAGTTGAGAGTATCTAGTCTACAAAATATCTCTGAGTCTCCAAATTACTCTAATAAAATATCTCTCTCTATATATCTTAGGTTAATCTAGATATTATGTATATATAGTGTATGAAAATATCAGGCTGAAAAAGAGGTGGCCGACTCGAATCTGCGAGTTCTTTTTGAAATGTGCGAGCATGTGCTTGCAGTCATGAACTCATAATGTAAGCTAGTGCTTGACCAAGCTCGCAGTTCTCCTCTCGCAGGTGGCTCTTGGCTTTTCTCAGATTTGAAATCTGCGAGTATGAACTCGCAGTATTGAAGTCGCAGTTTAGATCAGCTAGGTTGGTATCGCAGTCAAGAGGTAGCAGTTGCTTCTGATGTTGGACTGCGAGTTGTGACTGCGAGATTGGTCTCGCAGTTTTTCCTCTCACTTCTGATTGCTGGATCTGCCTCGCAAGATGACTTAGCAGTGCCTTTGAAGTTGGGCTGCGAGTTATGATCTGCTAGAAGGTAATCGCAGTTTCTACTCGTAGCGTGGTCTGGAACTGATTAGGAAATACGACCTACGAGAACGTTCAAGCAGCGTCACGTCGCAGCACCTTCTGGAGAAAATGTGCGAGGTTGGTCCTGCGATTACGTACTCGCAGATTTCCAAATTCTTCCAAATACGCCCTTTTTCCCTCCAATTTTCCAATAAGGGCCAAAAATTACTTTGGTAGAGGAAAATACCTGAAAACACTAATAATCACTCTTAAATATTATAAATACCTCAAAAAAAAAAAAAAAAAAAAAAAGGGAGGAAATAATCGCTCAAAACATAGACATATTTAGAGCGATCAAAACCCCCAAACCTATCTTTTGCTCACCCTCGAGCAAAAGCATAATAATAACTAGCTAACTAACATATTCAAACTAAATTATACTATTATATACATAGATAAACAAAACATGAGATGAGACCCTCTTAATTCAAAAATCAATGCCAAAAGTGTTGTACCAACAATAAACTAGACATGCTGGAGCTTCTAAATGCCAAGTATCCAGAAATCATTCAAATGATTCCATCTCATAGAAATGAATCCCACACTTAAAATAAAAGCTTCAGAGATTGCTTAAACTAGTAACTCGAATGTCATTCGCTTTGACTCTATTTCTCATTGGATTTCACTCTAATTTTCTCACAGAGTCCTAGGTCATTCTCTATCAAACACATGCGAGATGGAAGTTATGTAGATGGCAATCAAATATATAACGCATGAGAGTACTTGAAATAATGCACATTTATATGAAAAGATCTCATGAACAAATTACATGCCATGAACGTGGTACATCATATAAACATTTGCATTCCCAAGATAGACTTCTTATAAGATCAAGAGGGAACTCCCTAAATTATAAATATAGGCCAAGGGTAATTGTGAAGGTTGGAATTTTTTTTTTTTTTTTTTTTTTGGGGCAAGTGTATCGAGGGTTACAAATCATGTCAAGGTATATATATATATACAATATCCTTTTCACCATTTAGATCTCATTTTGGAACTTTAAACACTAGCGTCTAGGCATAACACTTTGAAGATCTTTAGTTGTGCTACTTTGTTACTCTCATTTTTGAAAAGAATACTCGAGGTGTGTTCTATATATAAAGCTAGAGGGGAGGTGAATAGATTTTAACAATTATTACCCAATTTTCGCATGCAAGTCAATTTTACGAAAATGCCCCTACTAGTCAAAAATACATACAAGTGTAATAAGATGCGGAATTTAAATAACACTTGATATATACGTGGAAACCCAACCACTGGGAAAAACCACGGGCTGTATAGTGCGCCACACTCGGAACTCGAAATCACTAATTGAAATGAAGTTTACAACCTATGTAGACCTCGTCTAACACTCCGGTCTGTAACCCCTCACTTCTACCCAGCGGGCCTTTATTAGCAACCCTATTCCAATTTGCTTGAGGCCTAAGCACTCTTAGCCTCAAGACTTACTTCTCAATGAAGAGAAACAACCTATGTGAATATATATGAATATTCAAATAACAAACAAGGCTAGGTAACCTTAGATGCTTATCTAGGATGATGAAATAATCAATTTAAGTCAATCCTAGATATCAATTGCTAAATGACATGTCAAATAGCTTAGCTAATCAAGATTAAGCAAAAACCTAATTAGCTATCACAAAAAAAACACTCAATTAATTCATCACAATTAATTCTCTATTCTTGTATTTATCATATGATCAACAACATACAAGTAAATTAAAAGAGAATATGCTTGATAGTAAAAATACTAAAATAAGATGAAACTAATCAAAATCTTACCAAACATATTGTGATGATGCCAATCCAATCATAGATGCTTTTTATGTAGACATAGAGGATGCAATATGAAAGTTGATGCAAAAAGGATTTGATTTGAGTGTTTAAAGGTGAGTTCTTGATTTGATTTTTTCTCAAAAATCTCTCTTGAAAGTTTAGGGTTATAATAACTCAAGAAGCTTGATCAGAGAATGAGAAAATAAGATATTTATAGACATCAAGAATTGGGCATGTGAAAAGACAATTTTGCCCCTGAAACGCACCGTTCGGCGGTTTCAATCGGCGGCCAGGCCATCGATAACGATCGCCGAATTGAGCTCGTGAAGAACAGAGCATCAACGGCGGTTTCATTCGGCGGTTTTGCGACCGCCGATCCAACCGCCGAATCAAACCCGAGGGATTAAAATCGATCAGGTATGAACGGCGGTTTCGAACGGCGGTTTCGAACGGCGGTCGTGACCGCCGATCTTGACCGCATAATTGCTTCAGACCAAACTGGACTGAAACGGCGGTTTCATTCGGCGGCCAGGCCGCCGATCATAACCGCCGATCACCAACAATGGTGAAAACCAAGGAGAAGCCAAGGGCATTCTCCATAGGCGGTCTTCGCGCGAAACCAAGCACTCATTAGTGCAAGCGCGGACGTTTCCGAACAATGTCGAGAAACGAATTATAAGGCACATATACACACAACAAGATATATCAACCAAAGTGCTAGTGTGTAAAGTGACATGTGAAGAGATGCACATAAAAATAAGCAAATATGCAATCATAGCAAGAATGCTAAGTGTGTGTGTGCTACTAATTCTCTTCAAAGAAAACCAAGCACAAGAGATTATACCTTTGGCGTGCTTGTATCTTGAGGTCATGGAAGGGCTTTTGATCTACAACATTAAACACTTAGACTTCCCTTACATTCAAAACCCCAACATGTGGTTTGACCACGAAATAAGCCAATCAACAAAACGGGAATCCTTACAATTTGAGTAACTATGCAATGGAAAATAGTGGCTTGCTTCTCTCTTTTTTTTTGTTTTTGTTTTTGTTTTTTTTTGGTAGCCACTTTCAAGCACTACTTCAAAGTAAACTCAGTACACGCTACTTAAAATAATTAGAGCTTCTCATTTAACTCAACTAATTGTATACCTTGACATAATTAGTAACAATGGTTTCTTGGGGTGAGTGTTTGGGCTAAAGAATTTATTTATTATGCAATGTGGTCGGTTTACGTGATTGGATGAGTGATTAGGCCATACTTTCATTTAAATGCACTAACTGGGAGAACGGACGTGTTTAGGTTATAAGCATTCGAAACACTACCGAGATCCTCCTATCCTCTCTTAAAATCCGTCTAACAAGGGAATACGAAGTAAACATGATATCCACAATTATAAGAGTTCTATGGCACATAATGCAAATAATACTGTGAGATTGCTTTGAACAAAATAATCAAAAAGTGTATCGGAATAGAAAAGAAATTTCCCTCCAAAATAAACGATAAGGCACGATACTCACGGGAAGTCTCCACTATTAATCCAAACCACAAGAGCACTGAATCCCATTTGCTATCACAAAAGAAAAGGGACTATGCTCACTTTGCTTCCGAAAATCTTAGATTGATAAAAAGTTAATCAAAACTCAACTATTAAAACATGCAAAGCTTTTCATTGGTACGAACAATCGGCACTGACACTCAAAAAGGGTGTCTCCAAAAAGAAATTCTCCAAAAATGAAAACTTTTATATATCTGCAAATATTATCACATATATCGCAATATACACTAAAAATAAGCAAGATGTAAAGTAAAGATGTTAACATGCCCACACCCCAAACCTAAACTCAACATTCCCCCAATGTTCAATCAACTAAAAACAATGGGCATGAGTTCCATGGTTTGGTGGTTTGGCCAACAAACACCTATTTGAACAATCAATATCCACATCCTTCATGTCAAGATACTAAATATTAAATACTTCCAAATGTACTTAATTACATGAACTGTATCCCTAAGAACTAATATCCATATATCATCAACCACTCTTAGATCTAAGCAAAAAAATATATAAGCAATTTAAACATGTCCAAAATCCAAAATAGATATAGCTAAACCTTCTAAAACTAATATCCATAAGTACTAAGCAAAAATATTAAAGAGTTCCATATGTAAAAATATTTAAAACTGGAAATACTGAAAATAGTGCAAAATACGGGAGAAAAGTGCATAACATAGAAGAAAATCAGTTTGAATCTGTCTCGGAGTCTGTGGCATCTGGGTCTGACATATCCTTCGTCGGCTTCGCCATACGAAGCGGCGTCGGATAGGGAATCAAAGCGATGGGTGAGTAAGGTGACATCGTCTGGAACTCTACTGCTGGATCAAAATGATCAAAACGAGCTGAGGTGCCGGCATGAGAAGGACCGGGCTGGTATGGTCGAGGAGGAGGCGTATAATGCTCTGGCTCAGTGTCATCAGATGACGAAGGACCCTCTATTCTGGTTCTCTTCCTCGGATGATAAGGTGTCCTCCTCATATAAGTGCCGTCACTGCCAAAACCATCCCGGAAAGCTCTGAACTCAAAAGTCAGATCTCTTACCATAGTGGTCAGAGTCTTTCCCCATTTTGGAACATGCTCAGAAGCTCCTCAGGTGTTGTAGCACTCTAGGTGGTGGGGCAGCCGTACCAACATTAGGCTCTCTCCTAGATCCACCACCCTGCTCCTCAGCTAATCTGGCCTTTCTTGCCTTCTCTGCTCTCTCTGCAGTCTTCTCTTCTTTGCCTTCTCTGATTCCAATATAGGAATCCCTCTAGGAATAGTGGCCTCATTATAGGCCTTCGTACCTACAAGCCCTCATGCTTGCCATTCATCCTCAGGAGTAAACCTCACACCTGCCCTCTCACAGAAATAGGTGATCAAACATGGGAAACTCATACTGGGCACATTCGTCCTCCCAGCCTCTACTATCCTCATAAAAGCCACTATGCCTACATCAAAGGGTAGCTCCATCTTCATCAAGTAAAGGAGCACTGCTGGCCCTAAAGTAACGGTATGCCTATGGTGCGAAAGGAAGAGTGAATAACTGAAGAATATGTGCCAAAATGCACTCTGAAAGTCTAGCTGGCCTTGCACAAACTTATTAGCAGAGTTCCAAGGGTTACACGGCTCTCCCCTAATGGCACTCGCTAACTCCTGATTGTAGATGTGGTAGATCCCCTTCGGCTCATTCCGTCCTCCCATGAGGATAATCCTAGTCTCCCATCTCTCGTTAATGTCTACGGCACTGAAATTCACCAATTTACCTCTCACCTTCACTGATCTCCTCTCAAAAACTCATTTGTCTTCATTGATGCATAAAACTCATGCACTACTGTCACGTTTGCTGGGTTCCGAATGGTGCAATAAGTCACCCACTCACGACGGTGTACCTCCGCAATGAAACTTGTACCCGTTAACTCCTTAAAATCTAACCCTTTCTCCATCACCATGCTCCTATTCCTATTATGTTCTAGTCTTGGGTGTACTCGGGGTGTCGTCTTGAAGATCTTGGAGCAGCCTCCTGGCCCTTTTACTCCTTTGTTGTGAAAGAGCCTCACTTGGCGGAGGTGGAGGTGGAACTTATGATAAACCATATGGCTTTCTTATGCGAGCCATTCCTGAAAATGAACTCCATTCCAAGTTAGGAACTTACAAGAAAATCACAATACAAATAATAATTACACAACTCCCTAATCCAAGAATAGAAATTCTATTGTATGGCATGAAAAATTTCCACTATAACTCATATAGCAACAAAACACCCTTAAATCATTTAGCTAACCAAACCACTTCACTACCAAGACAATCTTTTTTTTTTTTTTTAAGCATTCATAATCACATTCAAATTCAAACAACTACCACATGCCCTAGTTTGAAATTTCAAACAAGTATAATTCACATATCATCAAGCATGGCATAATTGTTACACAATATGCAACGAAACTTCCATTAACTCACTAAGTAAAAACATGTCATGTTCAACATCAATTCATCCAATATTTTTGAAGTAGATTTGATCTAAAATGAAAAACACTTTGATTTTTTTATTTTACATGCTAAGTAAGTGCTAATGACAATTTCTATTCATTAGAAACAACATGGAAATATCTCTTTGCAATTAGGGTTCAATTCCAAACAGTTTCAAAAATTTCCCAATTTGGGATTTCGGGATTCAAACCTTGATTTGAAACCAAAATCATGCAAATATGAAATTTAAACCATGAATTAGACTTAAACTAACATCAATAAACAAAACCCCTATCATTTAATCCATATTAGAAACCCTAACCCTAACCCAATTGAATCGGAAAAAGAGAGAGAGAATCGTAGATTTTTGACAAAATTTAAAGAGATTAAGCATTAATTGATGATTCGTACCTTCTTGATGCTTGATCGAGTTGAAATGAAGTGGATTAAGGGTTGATTTGGTGAAAATTGGGGAAAAATTTCAGAAAAGAGTAAAGACAACAGTTAGGGTTCTGCTGAAAGTGACGTTTCAGCTTTATACTCGTAAAATCCCACTCAATCTGCGAGTACATGCTCGCAGATTTTGGTCTCAAGTCGCAGTTCTTTGGTCGCAAATTTTAGGGTTCATGATCTGGGCAACTCTGCGAGTAAGGTCCTACGATTACGTACTCGCAGTATCACCTCGCAGTTTGATCCTCAGAATGCACTGTGACTTGTGCTATTTTGGATTGCGAGATTGTACTCGCAGTCTCCACTCGCAAGATGATTCTCAGATTGCGTTGTGAGTTATTTACAAAATGACTGCGAGAATGTAATCGCAGTCTCTTACTCGCAGCTCTTCCGGCTTCCCAAATACCACAAAAACGCATGCCAATGTATGATTTTAATGCAACTAAAATGATTACTTCCCTAAATATTTAATTTTAATATTCGATGCATCAAGAAATTCAAACCCCCAAACCTATCTATTTCAAGGTCCTTGCCAAAAGATAACCACCAGCCAAGGCCTCATTTAAGATAGATAAGGTGCTTCAAACTCAAGATAATACCATAAAAACAAAAACTAAACAACTATATAACCTATGTACAAAAAGTTTTAACAAATGAGATGCTACTTTTAGCCATTCTCATCACAAAAGTTTTCCGCTTAGTTTCAAAGCTTAGTGATCTGCACATGACAAACCAAATCATAAAAAGTTCACACACTCAATCACCAACATAGAGAGTTGGTCTCAACACCACATACCCTACTCCTTCTCGTTTAACCCAGAAAACCTCTTTTCTGTCTATTCCTATTATATTGCTTTTTTCCACCCATTTGGCATTAAAATGGGTTGGGCCTTCCTCTATATAACATTAGAAATGCTTTCTCTAGGATTAATATCTTTACACCCATTCTTCTGTTCAACTTGGCACAAAAAGGTTTGGAATGCCCTTTTTTGTGACAATAACAACACACGGAAAAGTGTAGGAATTTTACTCTCACAATTTCTGCAGTTGGTGCTTGTGTTGTTTTCTTTACTTGGATCTTTTCCTTCTATTTGTAGAGGTGGGGGATTGCTTTTAATTTGCAATACTTTGCTTTACTTCTCTTTATCTACCCATTGGTTGCAAAGATGATCCACTTTCTTTCCTTTGGCCTTCTTAGCGATGCTCAACTCCTCTTTGTCTCTCATGAGTTGATCTCTTTGTAAGGCTTCTTCTTCTATATTGGATACCCGAGTTGTACACTCCTTTACCAATTCATCTTGACCCTTCAAAACATCTTCTAACTTGGTAGTGAGCTCAAAATTTATTGCTTTTATGCTCTATTCGCTCTTTGAGTTGAGCGATAATTTCCTCATAGTCGGGTGACTTGTGCTTGATAAAAGGCGTTCTCTGATTATCCACCGGTTTGGAAAACTCGGCAAGTCCCTCATAATTCCCTAAACTTAGCTTAGGGTTGACTCCCTATTGTTTACTTGAATTCCAAAACAATCAAGAGCTCCCATCGAATGCTTCATAGACTCTGAAACCTCATATTCCAATGTCTCCTAGCACAGTCAAGGACAATTTCCCATTATGGACGTCGATGATTGCTTTGGCGGTTGACATGAACGGTCGCCCAAGTAGCATCGACATCTCTCTACTGTTGTCCGAATCATCCTCCATATCCAAAACCACAAAGTCTGCCAGAATAATCAACTTCCCGACATGCACCAACACATCTTCTACTATGCCGCGTGGGTGCCTAACGACTTATCAGCTAGAATGAGCTCTATCTTAGTGGGTTTTAGCCCCTCTAATCCCATGGCTAAAAAAACTGAGTGCGGCATCAAATTGATAGACGCCCCTAAATCCAACATCGCCATTTCCTTCTTAACGTCTCCTATTGAGATATTTATGATGAAACTCCCAGGGTCTTTCATTTTCTGAGGTAATGAACGTTGAATGGCCGCACTTAGTTCCTTTAGTATGGCAATTGCCTCCTTGAATTCCTTGCTCCTTTTTCTAGAATTAATGTCCTTGAAGAATTTGGCATAAGCCGGCATCTTCTCTATTACTTCTAGGAGTGGCAAGCTCACATTTACCTTAGACAAAATGTCATATATCTCTTTAAAGGCTTGATTGATTCTTGTCTTTTCCAACCTTCCAGGGAATGGAATAGGGGGCACATACCGATCCGGAGATTTATGGACTCTATCCGTTGGATTTAATGTGGAGTCCGGATTATCTATCTCCTCGGGCTTCTCATTGCCCTTGTCTGTGTTTCCTGTATTTCCTGAAATATCAATAGAATTATTAGAACGTTCAGGAATAGATTTATTTTCAAGAACCTTACCACTCCGTAGAATTGCCAAGGCATTGGCTTGTTTAGTGTGGCTCGGGAGTTTTTTCAGTTCTTGTCTTTGGTAGGCTTCGGCAAGTGATCCCACTTCTCTCTCCATCTTCCTTATAATCTCCTCCATACTATTAATTTTATGAAGACGTGGATCAATGGGGTTTTGGTGACTCTGATAATGTTGCCTCCCACGATTGGCGTTTTGCCAATGTTGATTGTTGTTGTTGTTGTTGTTGTTGTTGTGTTGTTGTTGTTGTGTTGTTGGGCATTAGATGAATGGCCTTGCCCTTGATTCCCTTGATTCCGGCATTCTTGGTCCTCGAGAGGGTTCAAAAAATTATTTGGGTTTGACCAATACCGGTTTGGATGTCTTTCCAAACCCCGGTTGTAGATGTTAGAGAAAGGGTCATCAATCAGTCTTTTCCCTACCCAATTGGCTTCATTCTCTCTAGCCACTCCTTGCTCTTGGTTTCCCATGATACAAGATTCCATAGGTGGTCTCTCATAAAAAGATTGCATCATGGTATTTGGAGAAGAAGTGCACTAAAAAATTTCTTCATGGTTTGCACATCTCTAGTGAGGGTTACCTACTCCTTTGTTGGGAATTTTGCCACAACATTTTTGAAAGTTCTCACAGTGTGTTTAAATATTAATCTAGGGGGGGGGGGGGGGGGGGGGGGGGGGGGGGGGATGAATAGATTTTAATCGTTATTACCCAATTTTTGCATACAAGTCGATTTTACGAAAATGCCTCTAACTAGTCAAAAAGACATAAAGTGTAATATGCTGCGAAATGTAAAGCACACTTGATGTTTACGTGGAAACCCTCAAGGGAAAAACCACGGGTTGTTTTGTGAGCCACACACGAACCTCGAATCCACTAAATGTGATAAAATTACAACCTAATCCCGGAAGTAATCTCACACCTACCTAGTCCCGGTATGAGTGAACCTAGTCCGATTGCTTGTGAATTAAGCAACCTAATCCCGATCACAACACAAGACTTAATTCTCTAAAAAGAGATTAACACCCTAAGTGAATATATGAATATCCAAATGCAACATAGAGCAAGGGAAACCCTATATGCTTATCTAAGATGATGAATTTGCAATTAGAACAATCCTAGATATTAAAACTAAATGACATGTCAAATAGCTCAGATAATCATAGATTATAAAAACCTAGATATCTATCACAATAAACACTGAATCAAAATATCACAAATAATCTCTATATTGTATTTAGCATATTATCTAAAAACATACAAGTAATCTAAGAGATGTCTTAATATGAAAAACACTAAAATTGATGAGATTAGTGAAGAACATACCAAGGAAGATGTGATGATCCAAAAACATACATGAATGCATTCTATGAAGGCATAGTTGATGCAATATGAAATTGATGCAAAGGGATTTGATTTGAGTGGTCAAAGGGAGTTCTTGATTTGATTGGTCAAAGGTGAGTTCTTGATTTGATTTCTCTCAAAATCTCTCTTTTAAGTTTAGGGTTCTTGGGAGTAAAAGAACTAATTCAGAGAATGAGAAAGTGAGATATTTATAGACATAAAAAACATAGCATGTGAAAAGACAAGTATGCCCCTGAAATGCACCGATCGGCGGTTTCAATCGGCTGCCAGGCCACGATAATGATGTTGAATTGAACCCAAAAAGAACAGAGGAACAACGGCAGTTTCGTAATCGCTGATCCAACCACCGAATCAAACCTAAGAGATTAAATCGATCAGGTATGAACGGCGGTTTCGAACGGCGGTCGTGACCGCCGATTGTAACATAGATTGCTCTAGACACTTCTAAATGCAAAAGGTGGTTTCATTCGGTGGCCAGGCCACCGATCATAACCGCCGATCACTAACAGAGGTGAAAACCAAGGAGAAGCCAAGGGCATTCTCCGTAGGCGGTCTTCGCGCAATGTCAAGCACATTCTAATGCATGCACGGACGTTTTCGAATACTATCGGGAAACGAATTACAAGACACAAATACACACAACAAGTTACAACATCAAAATGCAAGTGTGAAATGTGATATGTGAAGAGTATGCACACAAATGCAAGAATGCTAAGTGAGTGTGGCAATCTAAACCTCTTCAAAGAAAGAACTAAGCACTAGAGATTATACCTTGGCGTGCTTGTCCCTTGAGGTCTTGAAGGAGCCTTTAAGCTAGATTTATAAACTCCTAAACTACCCTTACACAATAAACCCCAACATGTGGTTTGTCCACGAAATAAGCCAATCAAAGAATGGGAATCCTTACAATTTCATATTTCGCAAGCACCTCCTCCGCGGTCAACTCTCTCATAGCTCCTCCATAAGCATTGTCCACTATGGCTTGTGTGAATCTCGTAAGTCCGTCATAGAATGACTGTACTTGACTAACTAAGGTGAACTCGTGGTGAGGGCATTGAGCGAGCAAAAGTTTGAATCGTTCCCATGCTTCATGGAAGGGTTCCCCTCCTCTTCTTGGAAGGTGGCAATGCTCCCTCTGATCTCCTTCGTTCTACTTGAGGGGAAATACTTGTCAAAGAATTTCCTCTCAACTTCTGACCAAGTTCTGAGAGATCGGGCGCTAAAGCCGAGAGCCACTGTTTGGCGTCACCTTTAAGGCAGTATGAGAAACATCTCATCCTTACTTCATTCTCCGTAATACCTCCTAATGGTATGGTTGTAATGACATTATAATACTCCTTCATAAATTGAAGGGCATCCTTATTAGGATTTCCGTAATAAGCTAGGAGAGTGTTAAAATGCACGTCTTAGCTCAAATTCCTTTGAGCTTCATTAAGGGGTATAGCTGTTAGTTGTGCATCTAAAGTGGGTACTGCAAAATCCTTCATAAACCGTTGTACACCGGGTGGGGTTTGTTTTCCATAGTTTTTTCGCTTTCGGAAGAAGATGAACCACTTCCTAACTCTAAAACTATGGTCGAATGTCACTTTCCCTCCTTACCCTAGCAATCGGTTGATGTAATCAGTACTCAGAAATAATGGTCCTCGTAATGATCTCCGGCCTTGCATACAAACGATTTGTACCTGAAATAATAACAATTAAAAAGTGCAAGTGAGTTCAACAAACAATTCTTAAACTACAAGGTTCTTCCTAAATTATAATTAAGAAGTCTAAATATCTTCTAAAACGAAACGCTACAACCTACTTAGGTTCCCCAGCAGCGGCGCCAAGATTTTGACGCACTCCGGACGTACCTCTAAATAAAACTAATGCTAATGGTACGTATGATTAAAAGAAAGATGAGTGCGTGAGTCTAAACCCTCTGCAAGTGTACGGATCGTTGTCAAGTATAGCGGACACAAGTAAGGGGTTATCGTTCCCACGAGAACTCTAAAAGGGGGTAAACGGATTAATAGAAGTGGAATAGATCTTCTCTACTTTAATGAATATTAACTACAAAGTAACACGATTAAACTATAGAGAAAGATATTGTAAACAAGTAAGATACAAGGGAAAACGATAGAACATGAGTGTTTTCATAATCATCCATCAATACAACTTTAAGCACTATTTATCTATCCAGTATGTGACCCCAATTTAATAAGTCTTTAGCAAGACAACCAACACCTACTCATCCCAAGATGTCAAAGGATGCTTAGACTAGATTTCTTAATTCAAAAAAGGCTAGTGTCATTAACGAACATAGTTATGAACAAATAAGAACACCACAAAGAAAAGTGATGGAGTATAATAATGTTTTGGTCAAACAATTATTTCTACCCAACCACTTAAAAAACATTGAATTTTATTATGCAAGGAATTCTTGTATTGAATGCGTTGGTCACACATTAATTGCACATACTTAAACAAGATAGAATAAAATATAAATAGTCAATTGATTTAGATCATAGTTAACAACTCATGAGCATCAATCCCTCACATCTCAAGAGATTTAGCTACATATCATATAACTACAAATAAAGGTAACGAAAAAGAGAAAGTAATACAAACCATAAGCTTGGATGAAGTCCTTGACTTTTGCTTGCAACCTTCTTCTTTTATCTCTTTCACAAGAGTTCTTGATCCAATCTAAAACTAAGAAACTATTTGAGTTCTACAAATTCCTAACCTTATCTCCTCTTGTCATTTGTGTGGTATTGTTGGTCATGTTAGACCAAGTTGCTTGCATTACATTTAAATATGTAATCTTATATGCATGATTGAAAAGAAAAGGCTAGAGCTAAGATGCATGTCCTTGAAAAGGAAGAAAATCATTTGCATGATCCTTTGCCATCTAGAACTCTAGAACCTATGACCACTAGGTATGTTATTGAGACACCAAAGTGGATTAGAAAAGACGAACCCGCTTGCTACGAGACAAACATGTCTCAAATAGGTTCAACTAGGTCATATGGACTTGGTAAGTCTTTTAGACCACATGCCCTTCATTGAAGTGGTGTGGATATTTGACCCCATATGGGGAACTTAAGCAAAGAGAGCTATTTTGCATCTAGTCACTTGCAAAAAATTTGAAATATCTTGTGCTTCTCTTTTTGTTGCTTGAGTAAGCTTGGTTACACTATGTATACATATTTCTATTCAATAAGTATGATCAATGCTTGTATTGCAATCCATGTCATATTTATGTTCAAACATGCATTTTTGGACTAGGAGATATATACATAGGATAAAATTTGAATGACCTATAATGATCTCCATGACATGATGATTGCTAAAATAACATGCTAAATGCTAATCTTAAAAAGCATGTTTTGATGATTGCATTTCTTAACTGCAAAAAATGTGTGAAAAAGCTTAAGAGACTCAAATGAAAAAGGATCTTGTATCCGTTCAAGGATTTTACAATCCAAATGTCTCTCTTTCTTATTGGTTGAACATATCTACTATCATACGGATATCTTATCCGGAAAAATCAAATAGGGTGCAAAGTCGCTCATGACATGTTTGGCTTATAAAGTTGGATATAGTTGTTCTTAAATTGAAATCAATGAAAACCTATATCCTTGCTTCTCTCATGACATTGGTGAAATTGGTTTGAATTCATATTGAAAACCTTTGTCATTTGCTTTGCCAAATACCATGGTATTTTGGACTTAAATGCTACATGTCTTGTATGCAAAGCAATTTTTGATTCACACATTTTCTTTAAATAAATCTCCTTGTTTCTCTCCAATAAATTGAGATTGCATAAAGTGACTTATATTGATTATGCATATACTAGAATGCTACTATCTCTCTTTGCCTTAAGTGACCTGGTTAGGGACTACTCCTTTGTCTATATCATGACAAAAAGGGGGAGTAGGTTGTGGTAAGGGGAGTTGCAAATTGTAGTAGCAATTGTGCATGTTGGGGAGAATACTTATTGAGGGGGAGAACCCTTTGAGGGGGAGCATTTGCACATTCATACATTGCATGATGTTGTACTTAAATTCTTAAATGCAAATGCTGTTTTATCTCACTTGATTCATCTCACCTTTTCTTGTATTGGAAAGTATAGAAACTGTGCTTTCAGGGATTGATTGTTCTACTTGAGATTGAATACTTCAAGACTATTTATCTTATCCCTTTGTAAAGTAGAAAATCATAGTAGACCCGTAGTTTCTATTATTTGTGAGGAATCAATGTGAGTGGTGGTTTTGTCACGAAATAGCCAAAGGGGGAGATTGTAAGGATTCCCTTTTGTTGATTGGCTTATTTCGTGGTCAAACCACATGTTAGGGTTTGGTTGTAAGGGTAGTCTAGGTCATTAATGTTGAAGATCAAAGACCCTTCCAAGACCTCAAGAGACAAGCACCAAAAGTATATCTTGTGCTTACTTTGTCTTGAAGAGATATAGTTGCACACACTCACAACATGCATAACTCTTATTCTTGAATGTTGTGTTTATATTTTGTGTGCATTATGCTTTATTGTTTATTCAATGTCTCTTCTTGCATTAAATTGATTGCATCTTGTTTTATGAAATGCCATGACATGATAGGCATTAGGATGCATTCAATACCCACACTTGCACTTCATGTATGTTAGCTTTTAGTGTGGAGTAATTCGTTTCCCGAAGGATGTTCGGAAACGTCCGCGCATGCACGTTGATGTGCTTTGTTTTACGCGATTATCGCCGGTGGAGATGCCTTTGGCTTCTCCTTGGTTTCACCATTTTTGGTGAAACGGCGGTTACGTTCAGCGGCCTGGCCGCCGTTCAAAACCGCCGAATGAGACCTGATTGAAATATATCTCTCGGGTCCAAAACGGCGGTTGGGATCGGCGGTTTCGAAACCGCAGAAGTTCCCCTGTTCCGCTCGGGAGCCATTCGGCGGTTCAATTCGGTGGCCTGGCCGCCGATTGAAACCGCCGATCGGTGCGTTTCAAGGGCAAAATTGTATTTTCACCTGCCCTATTTTTGGTCTCTATAAATACATCCTTATCTCTGGTTCAGAATACAAGTCTTGCATCCCAAGAACCCTAGAGAGATATTTAGAGAGACTTGAGAGAAAAAGCTTAAAGATCACATCTTTAATTCTCTAAACCCATTCCCACATGCACAAATCATCATCTAGGCATCATCTAGGTTCATCTAGCATATGCTAATGCATGGGTCTTCTTCAACACACATGGTATGATTTGTTGAACACTTTTATCTTACATAATTAGTGTTTCTACTTATCAATTTTATCTCATATTTTACTTATATGTGTTAGATTAATTTCTACATATAAGATTGAAATTATGTGTTGATTGGGTTACTATTTGTTAGCTAGGCTTTAATGTTCATATGCCATCTAGCTAATTGATCTCATTTGTTGATTGAGATTATTTTTCATAGCTTATTTGATTAGGTCATTATTGCCTAAAAGCTATGCCATGAACATTCTTGTGTGATGTATTGATAACTAGGTTGATAGATTGTTTTTTAATCAACTAGTTAATCCTTTGAATGTTTGTGGGTTTTATATGATAGCTTTGTATCTAGGATTGGTTATCCTTTACTTAGCTAAAGTTATATGCCAAGACATATAGCTATATGTGATATTTAGGATTGATTAATATGTCATCTTATAATCCTAGGTAAGCATTTAGAGTACCCTAGCTCTTATTGCATTAATTGAATATTCATACATATTCACATAGGGTTGTGCATCTCTTTTGAGAGATTGAAGTCTTGGTCTAGGGTTGCTATTACAGGCCCGCTGGATAGTAGTGGTGGGTTACAGACCGGGATTAGGCTGTAAACATCATTACAAGTAGTGACTTCGAGGATCAAGCAAATTGGACTAGAGCCACTATAAAAGGCCCGCGTGGTAGATTAGAGGGTGCTCACGCCAAGAGTAGTGTATCAGGGGATATCACTAGGGATTGAACCAAGAGTGGCGAGTGGTAGTGTCCATAGCCTAAGGTTATCTAGGGTGAGGGTCCGATAATCACTTGAGGGTGTAACCGTCTTTTCGTATAGTGGATTTCGAGGTTCGAGTGTGGCGCACTTACCAGCCCGTGGTTTTTCCCTGTTGAGGGTTTCCACGTAAACATCAAGTGTCATTTATTATTTCCGCATCTTATTACACTTATATGTATTGTTGACTTGCTAGGGGTATTTTCATAAAATTGATATGCAAGCGAAAATTGGGTAATAATTAGATAAAATCTATTCACCCCCCCTCTAGCTTTATATATTATACACACCGTATTCTTTTCAACATCAATCCCTTAACAAATGAGTTAGCTACATATAGAACTACATGAACTAGAGAATACAAAAGAAGAGTAAAACAAACCCATTTGGATTGGTTTCTTGGCCAAGAAGACTCCTCTTTGCAATCCAAGAACAATTTCCTTCTAGAGCAACTTGAGAAGATCAAGTCTAAGTAGCTCAAATTGGTGTTTGGCTACCTAGAAAATGATGGGAAAATGATGATGAACTAGCCTAAAGTTGAGAGAGTTATTCTGTCTCTTAAAAACTAAACTAAAGTATTGTTGTCTAATTAATTGTGTAGTGTAGTATAGTATACGGTAAATATTACTTACTAACTAAGACATATAATAGATATTTGTATATTAAGTTAAAAGATGGAAAATATCTAATAATATCTAAGTGGTAAGGTGTATTGGACAAGCTTAGTTGATAGGAGAGGCAAGTGGACGAGCTGCCACATTTCCAGGCGTTCTGGCGAGCTTGTTAACTCTGGCCGGCGAGCTTATTCCCGCCGTCGTGAAGTCGCCGCGAAAATGGAAGGTTTTCGGCGACTTCTAACCTTCGGGACTGCGGGTTTGTTCCCGCCGCATGAAATCGCCGTCATTCCGCGTGTTTGGACGTGTTTGGAGCGGGCAAGAAGCCGCTAGAGCCAAGCTTCCAAGCTTGGTTGGCCATGGTGGTTTGAAAGACTTGGAGGAGTTGGTGGAGGTGGAAACCACATGCATGGGAGGTTGGAATGGGTGGAAAACGGACCGGAGAAGCTCCGGTAACAATTCTGGGCGGACGGCCTCCGAAAACGGCGTCGAAAACCATCGAAAAACGTCCGGGTTGCAGCCGGGTCAGAACCAGGTCAACGGGTCAACGGGACGGGTCACGGGTCCTGTCGCGGGTTGCTGAAGCTTGAGGATGACGTGACGTCAGCATGACGTCACGCTGATGCATGCGAGTGCCTAAACGTCGTCGTCCCTCTTATGACCTGGCACGTGGCTGCATGCTTGGCTGGCAAATTACAGAATGTATCCCTGTATTCTTCCTTAATCACCAAATCTGCAATAATTCCTTCAGAATTGTACTTTGACCCCTGATTCTCTATAATTACATATTTGCCCTCTTTTGCCCCAATTTCGCTACTTTTCTCCAGTTTGGTCCAAAATACCCCTGGTGAGCTGAAATACCTGAAAAACACTTATTTATAATATTAAATACCAAAAAGGCTAGGAAAACGGTTACAAAAGTCAAGTAAAGGAGCGTTAAATGTAAACATTTGGAGCGCGATTAGACCCCCAAACATGACTTTTGCTCGTCCTCGAGCAAACTACAAATAATATTAACATAAAAACTATACAGTCCTAAAATACAACAAACAAAACACAACGCACACAAAAAAATTTTGCGAGAGCCAAACAATAAAGTGATGCAAAAAGAGATGTGCAATATAGGAATGACACATGTAAAAACCGTTAATTCGAGGCTAACATGATTACTTCCTTAAAAGCACACAACATTGTGAATCCCACACTCTAAATACCAAGTTTCAAAAACGAAACACTCGAATGCAAGAACACAATTCGCCTTGACTCTAATCCTCACCGGATTTCAGTCGAATTTTCTCTCGGAATCCTAAGTTCACTCTCAATCAAGCATATGCGAGTTTGGAAGTTATGTAAAGACAACAATTATAACGCATATGAATAATATCAAATAAAGCACAGTTTATGGAATTAATCTCATGGAAGAATTGATGTGCCACGAACGTGGAAAGAACATGTAAAACCCGTATCCCCAAGTTAGACTTTCTAAAAGATCAACTAGGGCTTTCCTTGTGGGTTGTAATGGGGCCATGGGTAGATTTTTGGTGAATGAAAGAGATGGAATGAATTCTAGAGTTATTGATCATACTAAACAATTTGACTTCAAGCTCATTATACATTTTGAATTTTAAAGCGTCTAGGCTAAGACTTTGAATTCCAACAATGCAAATTTTTGAACTCATATTTTTGAGTAGCTTTTTCAATTTGATAACATCAAAGGCTTCAAGTGTTGATTTTTCACACTTGCAATTTTTGCCTCTATAACTTGCATAGTTTCTCATAACGCCTAAGTACACGCTATTTACAATTTGAGCTAAACATTTTCATTTGTAATTTATGCACTAATTTTATGATCAACAACTATGGTATGGCTTGTGTTTAGTGTATATGGTTGTGTATGGAGATGTGAGTGATGAAATGAATGGTTTGTGTTTGGCCTCAAAGTTAGCAATAGGAGCACACATAAGGGACATGGAATGTGTTTGGTCAATAAGTAGTAGTTAAGCACACACATTGCCTAGAATCATATCAAAAAGTCTATCTAACAAGGGAATACAATTCACACAAGCAGTCCACATAATTTTCATGTTCTATGGCAATCAATGAGCATTATGCAAAATGAGATCATACTTGAAAAACTGTTTCGAAAAGTGTGTATACGAGTAGAAACAAAAACCCTAAAAATAAGAATGCTAAGGCTCTAATTCTTACATGGGTAGTCTCCACTATTGGTTCAAGCAATCTTGCGATAAGTCCTATTCACTAAGCAAAAGAGAAAGGAACTAATACACAATGCTTACATGCAATCTCGGAAAGAAATCCGTTAGCTAAAACTTAGCAATTAACACATGTAATGCATTCCTTCATAGCACATACACTCTAGCATCAAAATAGACAATTTGTCAAGTTTGGCTCAATCGAAATAAAAACGAAAAATTTTACACAAAAACACAAAAACACAATTTTCAACACAAATATATCAACAAAACGTGACAAAGTGCTAACGTGTCCACACCCCCAAACCTAAACTCAACACTGTCCTCAATGTTTGATCATTTACGAACAAGAATGCGAGTTCCATGGTTTGGTTGCTTGGGCACCAAGCAATGATCGGACTATTTTATACCTATTTGAGGTCCCCCATTTCCGATCGTTTGTCTCGCTTTCGAGCGTATTTTTGTATATAATGTTTTGTTTGAGCTATGTGTAGGTACATATTCCCTACAATAGGTGTTTGAGCATAAAGGAACGTTAGGGAAGCAAAATGAGCCAAAATGGATTAAATGGAGTATATGTTGAGTGTCGTGCCTCTCCGTCGACACAGACAACGACGTGATCTAAGTCTAGCCGTACCCACGGTTGATCCGTCGTCGAGATAGAATGCGACAACAAGACTGCGGCATAACCCCCTCGGCATTCCAGCAGCTTACGGATGAAGTGTAGAAAATCCAAATTCGGCGGTCAACATCTGCGGCCAGACCGCAGAATTGAAACCGCCGATCAACATCAGTGAGTCCAGAAGCAAATTCGGCGGCCACAGTTCAACCGCCGATCAATTCCAGAATGTCACTTTTCCATTCTGCGGTTTGTAATCTGCGGCCAGGCCGCCGATTAAACCGCCGATCGCCCAGCGAGAGACCGATTTTGGGCGAAATGAGAGGGGCAAACTCGTCAATTCATCCCCATTTCAGCCCTAAAACTCCCAACACTATATAAACACCCTTTTTGCCTCATTCTTTCAGAATCCACACTTCCCACCACTTCCTCTTCTTCTTCATCTTCATCTTCTTCTTCTTCACCTAATAAGAGAGAGAGAAGCTTTCTAGAGCATCCATGGAGGTTTTTCCTCCATGGATGCTCCCCACTTCATCTTCTACCCATCATCCACCCATTTAGGAGTAGATTGCAAGGAGAAAGGAGGGTCTTTGGACCAATTTCGAGCTAGGGTTTCATGGAGGACTTGGAGGAGGTTTTCTTCAAGGGTTGTCTCTTTTAACTCATCTCTTTGTATTTCTTGTTTTCTTAAATGTGTAATCCCCACTTGGGAATATTTGTAAACCTATTTTGTGCTAAATATATATATGGTTGTTTTTATATTCAATTTGTGTTTTGATTCATTCTTGATTGTTATTGAATATATCTCTTATCTTGAAATGCATGTTTATGGATGATTGGAAATTGATATGTGTTCATGGATGGGATTAGGAGTAGATTAACTTAATTGTAGGAGTAGTTGTAATCAAATATCCCATTTATGTATGTATGTCTTTGGAAGGTCGAAATTGCATGTCATGAATTGGTTTGAGTGAATTAGAGTTAGGATTGTGCTTTTGGAGGGGCTCTCCGGGCATAGTTTTGGCTAATTAGCTAGGAAGAGTGGGTGAACCTATAAATTGTCATATTAGAAGGGTTTGGTTCATTGTTCTTGTAAACAATTGGACTTTAGCTATTTCTCACTCTAGGGGCTCTAGGTGAGTCATGGTTAGAGTTACAATAATTGGACTTTAGCTATTTCTCATGCTAGGGGCTCTAGGTGAGTTATGGTCGGAGATACAATCACTCTTTCCACACTCATTAGACTTTCACGTTGCCATTTTACATTACGAAGAAATCATTGGGGCTCAATGTAGTTTTGTTTGTAGAATCGGTTCACATATGTTGGTTGCGGTTTCGTGTTTGAGAGGTTCTCGGCACACTCTTCAACCGTTAGCTCTATGAGTGGGTATAAATCGGATTGAGGCAAGAACGAACCCTTAACTAAAATTGGATGTCCTTAATGTCTAACAACCAACTATTTGTGCACTTAGGTATGGTGAACTTGTTGAACCTTGTGTGACCATTTTCATGCATCTCTCCTATCCACCATTTGATTTATCACTTTAAACATCATTCTCACCCTTCCATATTCTCTTTGTTTTTATTTATTTTCATTTTCATTTTCTATACACACACACCGCATTGTACATACATTACACACACACCGCATTGTACATACATTTCACACACATCATTCTTACCTTTCCACATTCTATTTACATGCTTACAATAAACTCTAGAACTTGATATGGTTGACGAATCACACCTCCCTGCGGAACGATACCCTCGCTTACCGCTTTACTAGTCTTTTGCTAGTTTAGAGCACATTGCGTAGGAAACCCCTTTTTAAATGAAATAATCTTTTGATCCTTGCGATTTCTTAACGACGGAAAAAGCTAGTATCAAGCAACTTTGCAAACAAGCACAAAATTAACTTAAAACAACTATACATGGTATTTCAATTCATCCAAAATTCCTATCCACTCAAAATGTCCTAATCCACTAACATACAAGTTTTCCTCCAATAAGGGACATGGCAATTTATTAGTATCATCCTAGGCACTAAGCAATCACACCATATAACCACACTTAAACTAAGCAAAAGAAAAATGCGATAAAACTTGCAAAATGTAAATTACGTAAAAATATCCGCTAAATGTAAAAACGGTTGCCTAGGGTTGGTGAGTTTGTTCCCGCGGACCGAAGTCGCGGGGATACCTGGCTGGTTTGTTGTTTCTGGAAGGCTGGACAAGTCCCGCCGCACGAAGTCGCCTTGATGTTGGCGAGTTTGGCTACTTTAGGAAGGCTGGAATAATCCCGCCTCACGAAGTCGCCTCGAATTCTGGCAAGTTCATGCCTTCTGGAAGGTGGGCTGGAGCCCGCGGCACGAAGTCGCCGTGATTTCAGTTATGCTCAAAATGAGTCCGAAACTTTCCCAAGCTTCATGTAACATGTTGCCTACCTAAACACCTGCACATGGCACAAAAACAAACACAAAAATACCAACAATTGCAACTAACACATGATGCAATGTGTTTGGAGTCCAAACCCCCAAACCTATCTCTTTCACTCCTATCATCATACATAAGTATCTTGAGTACCAAGGCAACAAATAGAGATAGATAAGGTGTCCAAAAACCAAATACAAAACATCTATACTAAATAATTAATAAAACATTAAAGAGTTCATATATTTACAAAACAAGTGCAACTCAAATGAGTGCACCACAAATGTCCATTAAGTGCAATTTGATCTTCAATTTCCTACACACTTAATAAACATATCAAAAGTTCACAAGGATCAGCCACCACCCCAGATAGGTGGTTTGATAACAACGTACCCATTATCTTTCTTTTTGACCCAAAGGGGTCCCTTCCTATCAAGTCCTTCCAATTTGGACTTGTCAATCCATATGGATTTGACAACCAATTTGTTCACACGTTGCCATTTCTGCTTTGGATAATAAGGCCGATTTTGGCCTAAATTATGGCAATGGTAACAAGTAGGGGTTAAAGATAAAGATGTACCTCTTGTTGTTGATGAAGGGTTGAATTTCTGTTAGGATTATGCTCAATAGCAAGAGTGTAATAGTGTTTTTGACAATCTATTCATATTAATAATGTGATTTCTGGTTTAACAAATCTTATAGCATTTATAGTTTAATTATTATAATTGTCAAAAGTAAATAATCATAAGGTCAAAAGACTGTGAGAAAAGAAGAATTGTTCGTACATCTGGATATGTATGAGGTAGACACAATTCTTTAGTTAGTCTTGAATAATGTTCACAACTTAAGGTAAAGGTTGGGCACCTTTATCTTGTTAAAGTTGTAGAATTCTTTTACTAGCATTTGAGTGGGATCAAATGTGTTATGATGAGTCTAAAATCATCAGAGGGTCTTCGAGTAAAAGAATCTAGTGCACTGGGTGCATTGAACCGGATCACAATGAAATACTTTATCTAGAACCGTCAATAGATAATAGTCTTTTCATTATCAGGACAATCAGAGAGTCTATCTTAATCCTGAGATAAATGATGGACTTATGGTTGCAAGTGGTATCATTTGAGTTATCAATGAGTACGATTATATAGCATAGTCTATCCTCGATAGTTTGGTGGTATTCATTTGTTAATCGATAGAGTACTTCATTTATAGATATGGACATCGTGGCTCCATTTATTAAATGAGAGTAGAATATCATCATATGGATGTTTTGAGCTATTGGATATTAAATCTTAACGTTAAGTTTTCGATAGAGTCTATTGAAACATGGCTTCTGGACAAGTCAAAATATCCAAGTTCAAAATGTGGTCATATGAGGAAATATGGTAACTTGAAGAGCTATAGGCGGTCTATGAGCTCTTGGCGATTACTGATATTCTTCACGAGGATACACCATCTCCTATAAGATTGTCTAGGGTATGAATGAGAATCATTTACTTATTCCATCTTTATTTAAGAGTACAATTTTAGTTATTTAGTGGAATGAACTAAAATTAATAGATTGAACCTAAGTGAATCATTTGTTGATTGTGATTGAGTTATGTCTATTGGGGCTTAAATTTAGATAGGCCCGCCAAGATCCCCAATCCACACGGACTTGCATGGATCACTTGATATATTCTACCGGACCAATTTATGGGTCCATCTAGAATTGTATTTAATATATTAAGAATATAATTTGCACATTATTTATTTAATGGGCTGATCAATTATATTAATATATTAATGAAAGGCATGTGGGCTTGTTTCTTTTAGTAAGAATGGGTTTGGTTCACATGTGGGCCTTTTATTAAGGTCCAATGGATTTAATAAAATAGAAAAACAATATATAGATATATTAATATATATGGCACATGGCCGAGATATATATATGATATTATATTGTTTTATTTTTATTATTTGATTAAATGTAAATTAATTAATTAATTGATTAATTAATTATTTAATTAAAAATCAAAATCTTTTTTGACTAGGAAATATGTTTCTTAGTAGTATACTATTGTGGTAGTATAAATAAAATAAAAGACTTTATTTGGTAAGTAGATAAATTCCTTTATCTAGTCAAATTAGGAAGTCTTTGATATAGTCACAAATACACTAAAGAGTTGGATTAGGATTTGTATATAATATATATGCATGTGAAATATATAGATAATATATGCATGAATGCATGCGGAAATATATTTATACATATATGCATGAGGAATGGAAATAAATATATGCATGAATGCATGGGGAAATATATATATACATATATGCATGCGGAATTCATGCGGAAATATATATATATACATATAGGCATGCAGAATATGTAGGCTATATGTTTGAGATATACATATAAAGTAGGATATAAGCATATATAAAGAGATTTATATATACATATTTTTTGCATGGGACTTGCGGCCACTAAATATATATATATATATTATTTGTATATTTTAAGGAACCCTAAGGTCTTTGGCTTGAGGATATTTTTCTTTTGCTTGAGAAAAACAGAATCCAACTCTTAGATTAGTGTGAGAATTCGGCCAAGAGGAAAAGAGAGAAAAGTTTGTTCTTATTTCGATAGTGCACTAGTAACTTTTATATCAAAAGGTTTTGTGCACAATTTCGAATAAGGTTCACGCGAGTTTCGATCTAACGATTGTGAATTCAAAAGTGACCGGAACATTCTTTGAAGCCTCTTAGAATTTGTTGTGACTAACGAAAAAAAAAAAGTTTTGTTAATCCATCCTCAGGTACACAATTCAAAGAGAAGGGAGACCACGCTCCTAGGTGATTCACATTCGTGATTGGATTGGAAGATCTTGTGGATTACCATTGACGCAATGTCAATCGGATCACGCGACAAAGGTATGATATCTTTAGTATTATATGTTAATTAATTAGAGGGTTAAGGTTCAAATTATGGAAAAATTTTAAACTATACTAAACTCTATTTTAGTCTCGCTTCCGCTGCGTTGACCGTATTTTTCCCTATAATTGGTATCAGAGCCTGGTTGTACCCTTTAATTAATTAACGTATATATACGTGAATCTATTTCTTTTTATTGTGATTATGCATGTTTAGAAAGAGATGGCACTCTAGGTATTCGCATATATAATTACATGTGCATGTATGAATTTATATATGTTATTATTTTATATGTGGATTGTTGTTGCTCGATTTTGGTCCTAGAATTTCAATGTATTTTTGTTTCGGGTTTGTAACAAGAAGGGTGGTCTATCATCGCCATAATTCCTTCTTGGTAGTTGCTATTTTTTTATTTTAGTGTATTAATATTATGTGCAGTTGTTTTTATTGTGTTAAATTTAGGTGCAGTTTTTTATTGTAAAAAATACTGCAGTGATTAAAAAAAAAAAAAAAAAAATACTGCAGTATTATATTAGTTTATATACTGCTGTAATGTATTCGGGTATTGAAGATTCGAAGACATGAAGAAAAGGAAGCAACCGAAACCAAGAACGAGCACCGTGCGCACCATAGGATTGGATTGGGCTGCGCATGGCAAGCCCATATGATGGTGGGCTGCGCACGGCAGCCCCATATGTTCTCATGGGCTGCGCACGGCAGCCCCTTTGTGGGGTTGTGGGGTGTGCACCTATGGGGGGCAGCCGAGGGATGAGCGTATGGTTGATGGCCACTTGAAGATCCTGTATTCCTAAACAATTGTAATTTACTTGCTTTTTTAGGATGGACCAAATTGTTGCTATTTATTTTTTGCATAAATATTACAATATTTGTTATTGTATGATAACATGACATATAGAATAGGAGTGCCACTCATATATCTCTTTTGGTATGAACATGCATTGAATGATTTGGTATCTAAATTGGCATCTAGATAACTTGGTAAATCATTCTATGGGATTTAATCACACGCCTTAAATAATTGAGTGGGAGAAGGTGTTTTGTAACACCTATGGCCTCCAAGGTTAGTTGAGCTTTATTATTTATTGGTAATCCCCCCAAGGGGCGTCCATAAATGGAATTTAGCAATATACTTCCTTACAAGGATAGACTAGACAATTGACTCAAACGAGATCTACTCTCCAAGGAGGGATTTTCGTGAGAGAAAATTGAGGGTCGATATCTTGGTAACACACTCAATGTAATTTTATTGATATCCTCCCAAGAGTTCTTGTCAATAAAATTGCAAGGCTAAAATTGAAAACGCTGGTTGTTATGTTAACAATTAGGTGGGACCTAGTCTAACTAGTAAATGGTGCGAACTCCCAAAGGAGGCGTAACATTTATGGGTGTTAGATCACCGTTGAATTTTTATGATTGAGTTATTTATTTAATTCAAGATAAATATTTAAAAGTGCTTTATCATGATTTTACTCATATAATTTTTGTTTTATTTAGAAATGATGACCCCATCACTTATGAACATCCTGAAAGATAACACTTTAACTGTAGATAATTATGTCACATGGAAAAGGAAAATTGGGTTGTTGCTGCAAGCTGAAAAACATAAGTTTGTTCTGTCTGCTCCTAAACCACCTGCTCCTACTTATGAATCTCAGATTCATATGGTTCGTAAAGTTGCTACTATTAAGGCCCGTCAAAAGGTCAAGGAACAACAGAAGAAAAAGCAACTTGGGCCTACCAAGAAGGAGACCAAGAAAGTAACCAAGATCAAAAGGAAGTGCTCCTTTTGTGGTGAAAAGGGACATTGGAAAATAAATTGCCCAAAGTCCCAGAACAAGAAGGAACAAGGTAATATTAATTATCTTGAAACATGTTTTCTGACAGATTCTACAGATTCTTTGATCATAGACTCTGGAGCCATTAATCATGTTTGTTATTCCTTGCAAGGGTTCAAGGAAAGGAAAAGACTGAATAAAAATGAAATCAACTTGCTTTTAGGCAACGGAACGTTAGTGTCTACAAGTGTAGTGGGAGATATTAGAGTTAATATTGATTTTAGTAGGCATTTAGAATTGATAGACGTTTATTATGTACCTCAATTCAAGAGGAATTTAATTTCAGTTTCTTGTTTAAATAAATTTGGATATTCGGTTACTTTTAATAAAGTTTTTATTATTAGTAAGAATGACAAAATTATTTGCAAAGGTACATTGGAAAACGGTCTGTTCTTTTTGCATAGAAATATCTCTCACTCGTTAGACACAGAATTAACGAAACCTAATCATAAAAGAGTAAAAATTATCAATAGATGAAACCTACCTATGGCATTTACGCCTAGGTCATATTAACCTTAATAGGATTAAAAGATTGGTAAGTGACGGACCTTTAAGTGACTTAAAGGTTGATGATCTACCAACTTGTGAATCTTGTTTGGAAGGTAAAATGACCAAAAGGTCGTTCTCGGCCAAAGGTGCAAGAGCCACTGAATGTTTAGGATTGATACACAATGATGTATGTGGTCCTATGAGCATTCAAGCTAGAGGTGGATATGAGTACTTCTTCACCTTCACAGATGATTACTCGAGATTTGGCTATGTGTATCTCATGCGATATAAGTCAGATGCTTTTGACATGTTCAAAGCATTCAAAGCTGAAGTAGAAAATCAGCTTGAGAAACACATAAAAATCTTGAGATCTGATTGTGGTGGAGAATATCTATCTGGTGAGTTTCAGTAATATCTTATTGATAATGGGATAGTTTCTCAGTTTTCTGCACCGGGTACACCTCAACAGAATGGGGTAGCAGAAAAGAGAAATAGAACTCTTTTAGACATGGTTAGGTCTATGTTGAGTTATTCAACACTTCCTATTTCTTTTTGGGGATATGCTTTACAAATTGCTATATACATTCTAAACGATGTACCATCTAAGTCAGTTCCTCAAACACCACATGAGTTGTGGACTGGGCGCAAGCCTAGTTTATAACACTTAAGGATATTTGGTTGTCCTGCGCATGTGTTAAAAGGAAAGACAGAAAAGATGGAGTCCCGTTCAGAAACATGTATATTTGTAGGGTATCCAAAAGAAACTAAAGGATATTATTTCTATAGTCCTTCAGATCTTAAAGTATTTGTTTCGACAAATGCTAAATTTCTGGAAAAGGACTATATGAATGATTTTGTACCTAGAAGTAGAATTGTCCTGAATGAGATGTCAGGAGATACAATTCCATGAGAGGTTACACAACCTAACCCAATTGTAAGTTTCGATCCAACACAAGATCAACAACCTGTCATTCCTCGTCGTAGTGGGAGGGTTAGAACACAACCCGAAAGATACATTGGTCTGGGAGAATCAGTGGAGAATCTCCCGGACGACGATGATCCCTACACGTATAAGGAAGCAATGGAGGATGTTGATAGTCGCCATTGGCAAAAGGCAATGCAATCTGAGATTGAATTCATGTTCGATAACAAAGTCTGGTCCCTTGTAGACTTGCCTAAAGGGATAAAACCCATTGGGTGCAAGTGGGTATACAAGAGGAAAAGAGGTATGGATGGAAAGGTGGAAACCATTAAAGTTAGATTGGTAGCTAAAGGGTATACACAGAAAGAAGGTATCAATTACGAGGAAACCTTCTCTCCTGTGGCCATGCTTAAATCCATTAGGATACTCTTGTCCATTGCAGCATCTTTAGATCTAGAGATTTGGCAAATGGACGTCAAGACAGCTTTCCTTAATAGAAGTCTTAACGAAAGCATCTACATGATGCAACCAGAAGGATTCATTGAAAAGGGCCAAATGGAAAACGTATGCAAGTTGCAGAAATCCATATATGGATTAAAGCAAGCATCCAGATCCTGGAACATAAGGTTCGATCAAGCTGTGAAAGGTTTTGGATTTATTCAAAATCTTGATGAACCTTGTGTATACAAGAGGAATAACGGCGACAAGTTGGTTTTCCTGATTCTTTATGTTGATGATATACTACTCATTGGAAACGATGTAGGTGTATTGACATCAGTAAAAGAATGGTTAGCAAAACAATTTGATATGAAGGACTTAGGAGAAGCAAGTTTTATTCTAGGTATCTAAGTAATAAGGGATAGAAAGAATAAAATGATTGCATTATCCCAAGCTTCATACATAGACAAAATCTTGTCTAGGTTTTCCATGCAGGATTCCAAGAAAGGTATGTTACCTTTCAGACATGGAATCAAACTTTCTAAGGAACAAGTTCCTATGAACGAGCATGAAGAGCTATTCATGAGTAGAGTTCCATATGCCTCGGCAGTTGGAAGTCTCATGTATGCAATGCTTTGCACTAGACCAGATATTTGTTTTGCTGTTGGCATAGTTAGCAGGTTTCAATCGAAACCTAGTCCTGATCATTGAACGACAGTCAAGCATATTTTCAAGTATCTCAAGAGAACGAGAGATAATATGCTTGTATACTCTATAGGGGATTTGATTCTCGTTGGGTATACAGATTCTGATTTCCAATCAGATTCTGACTCTAGAAAATCCACATCAGGATCTGTGTTTACTATTGGAGGAGGAGCAGTCATATGGAGGAGTATCAAGCAATCATGTATTGCTGATTCCACCATGGAAGCTGAGTATGTTGCTGCATGCGAGGCTACCAAAGAGGCTGTTTCGCTCCGCCAATTCTTGATTGACTTGGAAGTGGTTCCCAGTGCGAATAAGCAGAACACTATCTACTGTGACAACAGTGGAGCAGTGGCAAATTCGAAAGAACCAAGAAGTCGTAAGAGAGGAAAACACATTGAAAGGAACTATCATCTTTTAAGGGAAATTGTATATAGGGGTACATGGGAATGAGAGATATGACACATTTGCTATAGCGCAAGTGGGAGACTGTTAGGATTATGCTCAATAGCAAGAGTGTAATAGTGTTTTTGACAATCTATTCATATTAATAATGTGATTTCTGGTTTAACAAATCTTATAGCATTTATAGTTTAATTATTATAATTGTCAAAAGTAAATAATCATAAGGTCAAAAGACTGTGAGAAAAGAAGAATTGTTCGTACATCTGGATATGTATGAGGTAGACACAATTCTTTAGTTAGTCTTGAATAATGTTCACAACTTAAGGTAAAGGTTAGGCACCTTTATCTTGTTAAAGTTGTAGAATTCTTTTACTAGCATTTGAGTGGGATCAAATGTGTTATGATGAGTCTAAAATCATCGGAGGGTCTTCAAGTAAAAGAATCTAGTGCACTGGGTGCATTGAACCGGATCACAATGAAATACTTTATCTAGAACCGTCAATAGATAATAGTCTTTTCATTATCAGGACAATCAGAGAGTCTATCTTAATCCTGAGATAAATGATGGACTTATGGTTGCAAGTGGTATCATTTGAGTTATCAATGAGTACGATTATATAGCATAGTCTATCCTCGATAGTTTGGTGGTATTCATTTGTTAATCGATAGAGGACTTCATTTATAGATATGGACATCGTGGCTCCATTTATTAAATGAGAGTAGAATATCATCATATGGATGTTTTGAGCTATTGGATATTAAATCTTAACGTTAAGTTTTCAATAGTGTCTATTGAAACATGGCTTCTGGACAAGTCAAAATATCCAAGTTCAAAATGTGGTCATATGAGGAAATATGGTAACTTGAAGAGCTATAGGCGGTCTATGAGCTCTTGGCGATTACTGATATTCTTCACGAGGATACACCATCTCTTATAAGATTGTCTAGGGTATGAATGAGAATCATTTACTTATTCCATCTTTATTTAAGAGTGCAATTTTAGTTATTTAGTGGAATGAACTAAAATTAATAGATTGAACCTAAGTGAATCATTTATTGATTGTGATTGGGTTATGTCTATTGGAGCTTAAATTTAGATAGGCCCGCCAAGATCCCCAATCCACACGGACTTGCATGGATCACTTGATATATTCTACTGGACCAATTTATGGGTCCATCTAGAATTGTATTTAATATATTAAGAATATAATTTGCACATTATTTATTTAATGGGCTGATCAATTATATTAATATATTAATGAAAGGCATGTGGGCTTGTTTCTTTTAGTAAGAATGGGTCTGGTTCACATGTGGGCCTTTTATTAAGGTCCAACGGATTTAATAAAATAGAAAGACAATATATAAATATATTAATATATATGGCACATGGCCGAGATATATATATGATATTATATTGTTTTATTTTTATTATTTGATTAAATGTAAATTAATTAATTAATTGATTAATTAATTATTTAATTAAAAATCAAAATCTTTTTCTGACTAGGAAATATGTTTCTTAGTAGTATACTATTATGGTAGTATAAATAAAATAAAAGACTTTATTTGGTAAGTAGATAAATTCCTTTATCTAGTCAAATTAGGAAGTCTTTGATATAGTCACAAATACACTAAAGAGTTGGATTAGGGTTTGTATATAATATATATGCATGTGAAATATATAGATAATATATGCATGAATGCATGCGGAAATATATTTATACATATATGCATGAGGAATGGAAATAAATATATGCATGAATGCATGGGGAAATATATATATACATATATGCATGCGGAATTCATGCGGAAATATATATATATACATATAGGCATGCAGAATATGTAGGCTATATGTTTGAGATATATATATAAAGTAGGATATAAGCATATATAAAGAGATATATATATATACACATATTTTTGCATGGGACTTGCGGCCACTAAATATATATATATATATATTATTTGTATATTTTAAGGAACCCTAAGGTCTTTGGCTTGAGGATATTTTTCTTTTGCTTGAGAAAAAACATAATCCAACTCTTAGATTAGTGTGAGAATTCGGCCAAGAGGAAAAGAGAGAAAAGTTTGTTCTTATTTCGATAGTGCACTAGTAACTTTTATATCAAAAGGTTTTGTGCACAATTTCGAATAAGGTTCACGCGAGTTTCGATCTAACGATTGTGAATTCAAAAGTGACCGGAACATTCTTTGTAACCTCTTGGAATTTGTTGTGACTAATGAAAAAGAAAAAGTTTTGTTAATCCATCATCAGGTACACAATTCAAAGAGAAGGGAGACCACGCTCCTAGGTGATTCACATTCGTGATTGGATTGGAAGATCTTGCGGATTACCATCGACGCAATGTCAATCGGATCACGCGACAAAGGTATGATATCTTTAGTATTATATGTTAATTAATTAGAGGGTTAAGGTTCAAGTTATGGAAAAATTTTAAACTATACTAAACTCTCTTTTAGTCTCGCTTCCGCTGCGTTGACCGTATTTTTCCCTACAATTTCTTCTTGTTCCTTCTTCTTGGCCTCCTTTTCTTGATTTGGCTAGGGATAGGCATTGAGGCAAAAGGTTTGAGTTCTTTATGCTTAGCTTGCATTTCCAACACTTGTGGTTGTTGGATGACTTCCTTGGATTTGCCTTTGGTATCAACCTTTGGCATGGCAAGCTTGGCTAGGTGCTCATCTTCCTTGGTCCTCATAAATTCAAGTGCCTTGTCCCTTGACAAGATTTCTTCCTCCATTATCTTCATTTTCTGCTCAAACTCCTCCCTTAAATCATTTTGCTCCTTGATCACCTCATCAAGTTTGGTGGTCAACTCCAAGTTCATTTCCACCACAACTTGGTGATCTTCCTTGAGCTTGGTGACCATGTCTTCAATTCTAGGGGAGTCTTGTTCAACTAATGGGGTAGGGATATCATCTAACTCCAAATGAGTAGATTTCCTAAAATATCCGGAGGCAGGGTTCGTCTTCCAAGTTCTCATCTTGAATACCAAAGCACTCAAGGATCTCAATCAGATGCTTCGTACTCTCAAAGACATCAAACTCCTCCATTTCTCCTAACGAGGTCATGGTCTCGAATATAGGAAGGCTAATGTCAACCTCAGATAGGACCTCATAGTTTTCCTTGAAAGTTTGTTCATACGGGATGAGACTAGGAGGGACGTACAGATCTGAAGACTTGTGCATCCTTGAGGTGTCCTTTTGCACCACCTCTGGTTCTTCTCTTGTTCCGGCCTCTTCGTTGGCCAATTTCTCAACAGTGTAACTATTTGAACTATCTCCTGAAACATAAATAGGCACATTAAAAATTTCAGGTGGAGACGGTTTAGAAAGTACCTTACCACTCTGGAGGGTTGTCAAGGCATTTGCTTGCTCGGTTTGGCTAGGGAGCCTTCCGAGCTTCTCTACTTGCAATTCCATGGTTCTTGCAATCCCCTCCATAGAAGTGAGTCTCTCACGGTTTAAAGCAAGACGATTGTTGTGAGACTGTCCTCCGGATGGTTAGTCATTGTCTCGGTTTCTAGGAACATGCCACGGTTGAGTACTTTGCGGTGGCCATTGTTGGTAACCTTGGTTGTTGTTGTTTGCATAATTTATAGGTCGAGCATTCAGGTAAGTACCTTCTTGATCACAAACTTGGCTAGCCACATGTGATTGCTTCTTAAAATTGCTCCCCAGAGTTTTCATGTCCTTAGAGATGCTAGCCAACTGAGCGGCTAACTCCTCTTCCTTTCCATTACGGCTCCCCCGTGTATTCCTCTGTTGAGAATTCTACTCAAGCATTTCAAATTTGGCATACACATACTCGGCTGTCCTCTCCCGCATTGCTCCTCCACATGCATTATCAACGATCGCTTATGAGAGCCCGGTAAGTCCATCATAAAAAGATTGAACGAGCGAGACCAACGAGTAGTCATGGTGTGGGCATTAAGCTAAGAGAAGCTTGAATCTTCCCCAAGACTCATGAAAAGCATCACCTTCCGTCTCTTGGAAATTTGCAATGTTTCCTCTAATCTCCTTTGTCTTCCAAGAGGGGAAATACTTGGCAAAGAATTTCTGCTCAACAGCTTGCCATGTGGTGTGGTGAGGGATCCTGCTGGTAAGGCCATTAGCCACTACTTGGCTTCGCCTCTCATGCAATACGGAAAACACCGCATACGAAGTCTGTCCTCTGTGAGATTACTAGGCGGAATAGTAGATACCATATTGTAGTACTCCTTCATAAATTGGAGGGAGTCTTCACTCGTCTCACCCATGTAATGCGGAAGAGTGTTGTAATGCAAATTCTTCAACGTATATTCCCTCTGGGCAGCATCCAACAAGATTGCCGAGGGTTGGGCTCCAACGGTGGGCAAAGAAAAATCCTTCATCAACCGTTGAGCCACAAGTTGAGCAAGTTCATCCACATTTATGTTTGGTGGGGCGGAATCGCTCCCAAGATTGTCTACTACTTCGGCGGTAGCCATGATTGTGACACAGGAAACCTGAAATTATGCTAAAAAGACAACTACCAAAAGGTCAATTGAACAAGAAAATTAAAAACACAATGATTCGAAAGCAATAATTCTAAAACTACTACGTCGCTACCACTCCCTGGCAGCGGTGCCATAAATCTTGACGCGCCCAAACCGGTTCTAATTAATTACACTAAATGAGGCTAACTTAAAACTAATTGGATCCTAGGTCAAGGATTCTAGCTACTTAACTACAACGGCAATTAAAGGGGCGCGAGGTAGATTTACCCTTCGCAAGTGCACGAGTCGTACGAGTAGTAAAGTGTACACGAGTAAGGGTGATCGTTCCCACGAGGAAGGTTTTTAGCTAACAAGTAAATTCTAGATTATCACTACTTATTGAATGTCTAATTGCTAACAAGTTAACTATTTAATGCTATCAAGATCAATTATACTAAGATTGCAATTAACTAAGATTAAAGCTTGATTAAAAGATGATTAAGTTAGACTAAGAGATGTTAGGGGATTGATTCATTCAAGTAATCATCAATTCATTAACCAATCATTAATTAAGCACATTCACAACATTCTAAGGCATGTAATTCATTTATCAATAATGTTAAGCACAAAATCCATCATCTAACACATAATCTAATATCATAGATAAGTGATGAAGAGAGGATTTAGGAATAGTGATGTAGAGATTCTCTAATTAACCCAAATCATGAATTACTTAGAGATATCTCTATGAAATGGATATTGAAACCTTCATACACAGTGTGACACATTTATGTATGAAATCAACTACCAAGTGTGTACAATTATATGTTTATGCAAGACATATCATCAACATATCATTAGAGTTCATACTACACACATACAAACCTTAGAGAGTGAATTACAAATGGATTGATTAAATCATTGGTTTAATTACAAGAGTTACATCAATCCCTTAACAAAAGGAGTTAGCTACACATAGAAATACATGAACTAGAGAATACGAAAGAAGAGTAAAACAAACCCATTTGGATTGGTTTCTTGGCCAAGAAGACTCCTCTTTGCAATCCAAGAACAATTTCCTTCTAGAACAACTTGAGAAGATCAAGTCTAAGTAGCTCAAATTGGTGTTTGGCTACCTAGAAAATGATGGGAAAATGATGATGAACTAGCCTAAAGTTGAGAGAGTTATTCTCTCTCTTAAAAACTAAAACTAAAGTATTGTAGTCTAATTAATTGTGTAGTGTAGTATATGGTAAATATTACTTACTAACTAAGACATATAATAGATATTTTGTATATTAAGTTAAAAGATGGAAAATATCTAATAATATCTAAGTGGTAAGGTGTATTGGACAAGCTTAGTTGATAGGAGAGGCAAGTGGACGAGCTGCCACATTTCCAGGCGTTCCGGCGAGCTTGTTAACTCTGGCCGGCGAGCTTATTCCCGCCGTCGTGAAGTCACCGTGAAAACGGAAGGTTTTCGGCGACTTCTAACCTTCGGGACTGCGGGTTTGTTCCCACCGCATGAAACCGCCGTCATTCCACGGGTTTGGACGTGTTTGGAGCGGGCAAGAAGCCGCTGGAGCCAAGCTTCCAAGCTTGGTTGGCCATGGTGGTTTGAAAGACTTGGAGGAGTTGGTGGAGGTGGAAACCACACGCATGGGAGGTTGGAATGGGTGGAAAACGGACCGGAGGAGCTCCGGCAACCAGTTTGGGCGGACGGCCGCAGGAAACCATGTCAGAAACGGTCGGAAAACGTCCGGGTTGCAGCCGGGTCAAACCGGGTCAACGGGTCAATAAGTCAACGGGTCGGGTCACGGGTCCTATCGCGGGTTGCTGAAGCTTGAGGATGACGTGACGTCAGCATGACGTCACGCTGATGCATGCGAGTGCCTAAACGACGTCGTCCCTCTTATGACCTGGCACGTGGCTGCATGCTTGGCTGGCAAATTACAGAATGTATCCCTGTATTCTTCCTTAATCACCAAATCTGTAATAATTCCTTCAGAATTGTACTTTGACCCCTGATTCTCCCTGAAAAGAATACGGTGTGTATGATATATGTTATCTAGAGGGGGGGTGAATAGATTTTATCAAATATTACCCAATTTTCGCATGCAAGTCAATTTTACGAAAATACCCCTAGCAGTCAAAAATACATACAAGTGTAATAAGATGCGGAATTTAAATAACACTTGATATATACGTGGAAACCCAACCACTGGGAAAAACCACGGGCTGTATAGTGCACCACACTCGGAACTCGAAATCACTAATTGAAATGAAGTTTACAACCTATGTAGACCTCGTCTAACACTCCGGTCTGTAACCCCTCACTTCTACCCAGCGGGCCTTTATTAGCAACCCTATTCCAATTTGCTTGAGGCCTAAGCACTCTTAGCCTCAAGACTTACTTCTCAATGAAGAGAAACAACCTATGTGAATATATATGAATATTCAAATAACAAACAAGGCTAGGTAACCTTAGATGCTTATCTAGGATGATGATATAATCAATTTAATCAACCCTAGATATCAATTGCTAAATGACATGTCAAATAGCTTAGCTAATCAAGATTAATTAAAAACCAAATTAGCTATCACAATCAACACTCAATCATTTTCATCACAAATAATCTCTAACTTGTATCTAGCATATAATCAAAAGCATACAAGTAATTAAAGAGATGTATTAATATGAAAAACACTAAAGTAATATGAAATTAGTGAAGAACATACCAAATAAGATGTGATGATTCAAACCATGCATGGATCAATTCTATGAAGGCATAGAAGATCAAATATGAAATTTGATGCAAAAGGGATTTGATTTGAGTGTTTAAAGTTGAGTTCTTGATTTGATTTTTTCTCAAAAATCTCTCTTGAAAGTTTAGGGTTCTAATGACTCAAGAAGCTTTATCAGAGATTAAGAAAATAAGATATTTATAGACATCAAGAATTGGGCATGTGAAAAGATAATTTTGCCCCTGAAACACACCGTTCGGCGGTTTCAATCGGCGGCCAGGCCGCCGATAACGACCGCCGAATTGAGCTCGTGAAGAACAGAGCATTAACGGCGGTTTCATTCGGCGATTTCGCGACCGCCGATCCAACCGCCGAATCAAACCCGAGGGATTAAAATCGATCAGGTATGAATGGCGGTTTCAAACGGCGGTTGGGACAGCCGATCTTGACCGCATAATTGCTTCAGACCAATCTGGACTGAAACGGCGGTTTCATTCGGCGGCCAGGCCGCCGATCATAACCGCCGATCACCAACAATGATGAAAACCAAGGAGAAGCCAAAGGCATTCTCCATAGGCGGTCTTCTAGCGAAACCAAGCACTCATTAGTGCAAGCGCGGACGTTTCCGAACAATGTCGGGAAATGAATTATGAGGCACATATACACACAACAAGATATATCAACCAAAGTGCTAGTGTGTAAAGTGACATGTGAAGAGATGCACATAAAAATAAGCAAATATGCAATCATAGCAAGAATGCTAAGTGTGTGTGTGCTACTAAATCTCTTCAAAGAAAACCAAGCACAAGAGATTATACCTTTGGCGTGCTTGTATCTTGAGGTCATGGAATGGCCTTTGATCTACAACATTAAACACTTAGACTACCCTTACATTCAAAACCCCAACATGTGGTTTGACCACGAAATAAGCCAATCAACAAAACGGGAGTCCTTACAATCTCCCCCTTTGGCTATTTCGAGACAAAACCACCACTCACATTGATTCCTCACAACAAAATAAACCTATAGGTCAATGAAGATTTTCTACAATACAAAGAGATATATAAAAATAAAACTTGAAGACTTCAATCTCTTGTAGAGCAATCATTCCCTGAAATAAGGTTTCTAAGCTTTCCAAAACAAGAAAAGGTGAGATGAATCAAGTGAGATTAAAACAAGCATTTGCATATTTAAAAAATTAAGCACAACATCATGTTGTTTTATGTATGCAATGCTCCCCCTCAAAGGGTTACTCCCCCTCAATATATATTCTCCCCAATGTGCACCAATTGCTACAACAATTTGCACCTCCCCTTACCACATTCTACTCCCCCTTTTGTCATGATATAGGCAAAGGAGTAGTCCCCAACCGGGTCACTTAAGGCAAAGAGAGATAGTAGCATTCTAGTATATGCATAATCAATATAAGTCACTTTATGCAATCTCAATTAATCGAAGAGAAACGAGGAGATTTATTAAAATAAAAATGTGTGAAACAAAATGCTTTGCATACAAGACATATAGCATTCAAGTCCAAAATACCATGGTATTTGGCAAAGCAAATGACAAAGGTTTCTAATAGGAATTCAAACCAATTTCACAATTGTCATGAGAGAAGCAAGGATATAGAAATTTCATTGATTTCAATTTAAGAACAACTATATCCAACTTTATAAGCTAAACATGTCATGAGCAACTTTGCACCCTATTTGATTTTTCCGGGAATGAAACCCGTATGATAGTAGACATGTTCAACCAATAAAGAAAGAGAGACATTTGGATTGTAAAATCCTTGAATGGATACTAGATCCTTTTTCATTTGAGTCTCATAAGCTTTTTTTTTTTTTTTTTTTTTTTTCACACAAGTTTTTGCATTTAAGAACGCAATTATCAATTCATGCTTTTTCATTTGAGCATGTACATGAATTTCATGCTTTTCATAAGACATTAGCATGTTATAAGAGAATCATCATGTCATGGAGATAATCATAGGTCATTCAAATCATACTTCCTACATACATTTCCTAGTCCAAAAAAGCATGTTTGAACATAAATATGACATGGATTGTAAACAAGCAAGGTTCACACTTATTGAATTGAAAACATATATACATATGTGCAACCAAGCTTACTCAAGCAATCAACCAAGAAGCATAAGATTTTTCAAATTTTTTGCAAGTGACAAGAATGCAAAAATAGCTCTATTTGCTTGAGTTCTCCATATGGGGTTAGTATCATCCTTCATTAATGAAGGGCATGAGGTCCTATGGACCTACCAAGTCCATTGGACTTAGTTGAACCTATTTGAGACTTGTTAGTCTCGTAGCAAGCGGGTTCATTTTTCCTTATCCACATAGATATGACATATTTCTTCCTAGTGGACAAAGGTTGCATGTCATTCACTAACCTAGGATTATTGACAAAGGATTTCCTAGGCTCATGCAAGTGGGCTTTTCTTAGCCTCTTTTTCTCTATCATGCTATTAATCCTACAATGCTTAATGTACTTAAAGCACTTAGGCCTAATATGCCCATAAACACCACAATAATGACAAGTTGGTACAAAGTAAGAATTCATACCATATCCGTGTGAAGTCATTGGAGACTTATCATGCATTTGGTGTCTCCTTTGGTGTTGAGCCGGTTCATGTCTTCTATTTGGTTGAACCGGAATGGGTTGCCTCCTTGGATGAGGTAGCATGTTTTGCCTCTTTTCATAGTGAGTCATTTGTTGAGGAGAGTTGACTCAAGAGGCTCTAATCCGTTGAGCTTGGGGTTGTCTTGCTTTCACCACCTTCACTTGTGCATTTTTTGAACATTGTCCTAGTTCTAACTTCTTCCTAGGAGTTTGCACCGGTGACGCTTCTATCTTACCCAAACTCTTCACAAAGACGGTCTTCTTAGGAATAGAGCAATCCTTGCTCACTTCGAATCCAAGACCTCTTTTGTCACAAGGGCTTTTTCCTACACCAAGTATGTTGTCAAGTTTCTTGGTGCTTGTGGTCATTCTAGTCAATGACTCTTTGGCTTCAACAAGCTCTCTCTTCAAACCCTCTTCATTCCTCTTAGACAAAGCTAGCTCATCTTTTAGCTTGTCTTCTTCCACCATGGATCTTATCACTTCATCATTCAAGTGATCAACTTGTGTTGAAAGCCTAAGTAGTTCTTCCTTTAACCTTTGAATCTCTTTTTCATTCTTTAACTTAGAGCTTTCAAAACTTTCAAAGTTGTCCTTAAGATCCATTTTCTCCACTTGCTTCTTTAGGAGGTCATTGTATGTTGTAAGCTCTAGATTTTCTTCCTCTAAAATCCTTAGAAATCTATCTTTCTTCTTCATGGAGCTTTCAACATTGACTATAAAGTCATGCATATCCATATTCTCTACATTTCCATTTGTAGAGTTAGATAAGGAGTCATCTCCACTAGTGTCATCTTCTAGACTCTCCTCCTCTCCTATGGATCCAATATCCTCATCAAGACCTTCACCTTGATCTCTTGAGTCAATAAGTGCCATATCCCAATGTGAAGCAACAACTATCTCCTCTAGAGCTACTTCTTCGACTTTCTCTTCTATGGGATTACTAGCAACGGAATTCTTACCAACAACTTCATTTTCTTCACAAGTGGCACCCAATGCCTTGAAGTTATTGATAAGCTCATCATCACTTGATGACTTATCTCCCTCTCCGGAGTCATCACTTTCACTCCAAATGGCGGCCATCATTTTTTCTCTCTTGTTCTTCAAATTCCCACAATCTAGTGATATATGACCTATGCCACCACACTCATAGCATTGGATCCCTTTCCTTTCGCTATTCTCTTGCCTATGCTCAACCTTCTTGAAAGGAACCCTTTTCTTCAATTCTTGCCTTTTGGATGCATGACCCTTCTTCTCGAATTTTACAAACTTCTTGAATTTTCTTATTAAAAGTGCCATGTCTTCATCCGAGTTATCCTTGACCTCCTTCTCAACCTTGGAAGCTCTCAAAGCAATCCCTTTTTGCTTCTTTGAAGGAGTGGAGCTAGGACCCTTCCTAGACTCGTAGGCGAGAAGTCTACCTATTACCTCGCTCGGCTTCATGTCCTTAAAATCACTGTTTTCTTCTAAAGCCGTCACCTTAGACTCAAACCTCTCGGGAAGCGATCTCATTATCTTTTGCTTGATCCTTCTATCCGAGTAAGGGTCACCAAGTTGATGACTTTGGTTGACAATGTCCATCAACCTAATCTCGAAGTCGTTGAAGCACTCATTCTCCTCCATCCTAAGTGTCTCAAATTGAGTTTGGAGGACTTGAAGTTTGGAGTCCTTCACTACCTCGGTTCCCTCGTGTGCAACCTCTAAGATGTCCCATGCCTCCTTGGCTATCTTAGTGTTCTGAATCAGTTTGTACTGATTTTCGTCCACTGCACATATAAGGGTGTGCCACGCCTTTTGATTCCACTTGGACAACTCAAACTCGGGTTGTGTCCACTGTGCCTTAGGCTTGAGCACTTCTTCTCCTCCACCAATGGGAGTCATCATAGGAGGTGAATATCCATCTTCAATGGCCATCCATGCCCTATCATGGATTTGACACACATATGCCTCCATCTTCCCTTTCCATTGGGAGTAATTTATGCCGGTGAGGAAGGGTGGCCTTACGCTCGAAGCACCCTCATTAGAACCACCGATTCCACTCATAGTGTATAATGAATGGATGAAATGAATGCAAAATGTATGAATGATCAAAGAATCACACAAATGCAAAACACACCAAAAATGAGCTAGGATCACCTATGTATGTCTAGGAACTCGCTCTGATACCAATTGAAAAGAATACGGTGTGTATGATATATGTTATCTAGAGGGGGGGTGAATAGATTTTATCAAAGATTACCCAA
Source organism: Acer yangbiense (assembly GCA_008009225.1). Classification (NCBI taxonomy): domain Eukaryota; kingdom Viridiplantae; phylum Streptophyta; class Magnoliopsida; order Sapindales; family Sapindaceae; genus Acer; species Acer yangbiense. Next base: position 28,009 of record VAHF01000060.1, on the reverse strand, counting down.
TTTTCGCATGCAAGTCAATTTTACGAAAATACCCCTAGCAGTCAAAAATACATACAAGTGTAATAAGATGCGGAATTTAAATAACATTTGATATATACGTGGAAACCCAACCACTGGGAAAAACCACGGGCTGTATAGTGCGCCACACTCGGAACTCAAAATCACTAATTGAAATGAAGTTTACAACCTATGTAGACCTCGTCTAACACTCCGGTCTGTAACCCCTCACTTCTACCCAGCGGGCCTTTATTAGCAACCCTATTCCAATTTGCTTGAGGCCTAAGCACTCTTAGCCTCAAGACTTACTTCTCAATGAAGAGAAACAACCTATGTGAATATATATGAATATTCAAATAACAAACAAGGCTAGGTAACCTTAGATGCTTATCTAGGATGATGATATAATCAATTTAATCAACCCTAGATATCAATTGCTAAATGACATGTCAAATAGCTTAGCTAATCAAGATTAATTAAAAACCAAATTAGCTATCACAATCAACACTCAATCATTTTCATCACAAATAATCTCTAACTTGTATCTAGCATATAATCAAAAGCATACAAGTAATTAAAGAGATGTATTAATATGAAAAACACTAAAGTAATATGAAATTAGTGAAGAACATACCAAATAAGATGTGATGATTCAAAACCATGCATGGATCAATTCTATGAAGGCATAGAAGATCAAATATGAAATTTGATGCAAAAGGGATTTGATTTGAGTGTTTAAAGTTGAGTTCTTGATTTGATTTTTTCTCAAAAATCTCTCTTGAAAGTTTAGGGTTCTAATGACTCAAGAAGCTTGATCAGAGAATGAGAAAATAAGATATTTATAGACATCAAGAATTGGGCATGTGAAAAGACAATTTTACCCCTGAAACGCACCGTTCGGCGGTTTCAATCGGCGGCCAGGCCGCCGATAACGACCGCCGAATTGAGCTCGTGAAGAACAGAGCATCAACGGCGGTTTCATTCGGCGGTTTCGTGACCGCCGATCCAACCGCCGAATCAAACCCGAGGGATTAAAATCGATCAGGTATGAACGGCGGTTTCGAACGGCGGTCGTGACCGCCGATCTGTACCGTATAATTGCTTCAGACCAATCTGGACTAAAACGGCGGTTTCATTCGGCGGACAGGCCGCCGATCATAACCGCCGATCACCAACAATGATGAAAACCAAGGAGAAGCCAAAGGCATTCTCCATAGGCGGTCTTCTAGCGAAACCAAGCACTCATTAGTGCAAGCGCGGACGTTTCTGAACAATGTCGGGAAACGAATTATGAGGCACATATACACACAACAAGATATATCAACCAAAGTGCTAGTGTGTAAAGTGACATGTGAAGAGATGCACATAAAAATAAGCAAATATGCAATCATAGCAAGAATGCTAAGTGTGTGTGTGCTACTAAATCTCTTCAAAGAAAACCAAGCACAAGAGATTATACCTTTGGCGTGCTTGTATCTTGAGGTCATGGAAGGGCCTTTGATCTACAACATTAAACACTTAGACTACCCTTACATTCAAAACCCCAACATGTGGTTTGACCACGAAATAAGCCAATCAACAAAACGGGAATCCTTACACTCCCAAATGACATATTTGCCCTCTTTTGCCCTGATTTCGCTACTTTTCTCCAGTTTGGTCCAAAATACCCCTGATGAGCTGAAATACCTGAAAAACACTTATTTACAATATTAAATCCCAAAAAGGCTCAGAAAACGGTTACAAAAGCTAAGTTAGGGAGCGCTAAATGTAAACATTTGGAGTGCGATCAAAATACAACCTACGAGAATGATCAAGCAGCGTCACGTTGCAACACCTTCTGGAGAAAATGTGCGAGGTTGGTCCTGCGATTACGTACTCGCAGATTTCCAAATTCTTCCAAATACGCCATTTTTCCCTCCAATTTTCCAATAAGGGCCAAAAATTACTTTGGTAGAGGAAAATACCTGAAAACACTAATAATCACTATTAAATATTATAAATACCTAAAAAAAAAAAGAAACAAGAGGGAGGAAATAATCGCTCAAAACATAGACATATTTAGAGCGATCAATAAGGGATACGGGGTACCGGGTACGAGGTATCAGGGTCAAAGCCCCTCACACCAGCAAGGGAACCTCAAGCGTCTCACCACATGCTTGAATCACCCCGACGGGCGGGATGATTTTTCTCCTACCAACTGCACTTTACTCTAGACTTTTTTACTCAAACAAAACCATGGTACCTAGAGGTATCTACCCCTCCGCAGACTACCAGGTAGAAGTTTGAGGGTGTTAATTGAAATTCCTCACCTTGAGCGAATTTTTGGTTAGCACTTTGGCGCCGTCTGTGGGGAATTCACTAGACCAACATGGCTTCCTTGTCTCTAAATGAGCGTACATTTCTTTACCTTTTACATATTAAAACTACACATGATTTAACGCATCCTCCTGCTATGTTCACTGCGTGCTTATTTCATGATGTCATGATGCCATGAAACTTTATTTCACCCTATTAGTTCCTTTATTGCTAGTGTGATTTTATAAAAAAGTTTGCATGGATCCTGTGAACTAAATGATTATATATATAAAAAAAATGGGTTTGCATGAATCCTATGAACTAAATCAACACCTAATACAGTCGGTTGATATTTCGCCTTATATATATGTTGCTACCTAAATATGTTGAACATGTGGAGTGCATCATCATGTAGACCCATGAGATATAAGTAATTTATTGCCACGCAAGTTCAAACTTCTACTATTAAGGTGATAGATTCATTATTCATGACATGTTATTCATGTGTTATATACTTTCTCCATATTTGTATGTACTGCATGTGCAACATGAATGGTGCTTCACTTTGTCATTTGATGACTTTTGTTTGATGTGGAGCAAATAAGATGTATGGGACTCCTAGCGGAGCTGGTATCTTATGCTGCCCCGATGCAATAAGTCTGCTCATATACTTGTAGAGCTCCTCTGCAGTCACTCCACTACCAGTAGATCTCCTATCAAGCAGATCCATCCTGGTGCTCCTAGAGCTCCTATGCAGTAGAGTTGTACCTTTTCTGCTTTCTTACAAAAGATTTTCTCCGGTACCGGTAGATCTCCTATCCAGCATATCTACCAAAGTTGCACTTATACATATGGATCCCCTCATGACATCGGATCCACTCTTCAAAAACTCCTAGTTCTCAGCTATTCAAGTCATAGGAGATAATTGGAAGCAATTTGGAAGATTTTCGATCAGCCTTGAGAAAACAGCATCTACTGATGGGTCAACTTCAATAATTAAACTGTATCATCTCAGATAGAACTGGGTTTCGAGCCTTATATAGTTGGAAAGGTACGGAAGTTAGCTTTCCGTAGAATTTTACGGATCACGATTTCCAATTTTCTAGAATGAGTTATGACAATTTTACAACCTAAAGGTCAGCTCGGAATTTCTGCTGCTGATGGGTCAACTTCAAAAATTTAACTGTATCATCTCAGAAGGAACTGGGTTTCGAGCCTTATATGGTTGGAAAGCCCAGAATTTCTGCTGCTGATGGGTCAACTTCAAAAATTAAACTGTATCATCTCAAAAAGAATTGGGCTTCGAGTCTTATATGGTTGGAAAGGTCAGCCCAGAATTTATGCGCGGGATTTTGGAAATAAAGCATTGCGGGCTGCCTCTGTGATCACTAGGAGTAGCACGACCAGTAGAAGACCAGTGGCTCCTCACCCTTTGTATTGGGCCTAACAACGCCCAGGTGAGTCACTATTGTTTCGATTCTTTTCAGCAGGGTCCAGAGCCTCATTTCAGTTGCTGGGTACTTCTCGATGCCATAGCAAGCCTTTGGACCAACATCATGTAGGAGGCTCCTCACTTTTGTACCGGGGCCCTCAACGCCCAAGTGAGCCTCCTAGGTTCTCGTTCATCCGAGTAGAGTCCAGAGCCTCATTTCAGCTACTGGGTATTTCTTGATGCCTTAGCAAGCCTCTGGACCAGTATCATGTAGGAGGCTCCTCACTTTAGTACCGGGCCCCTCAACACCCAAGTGAGCCTCCTAGGTTTTGGTTCGTCCGAGTGGAGTCCAGAGCCTCATTTCAGCTGCTGGGTACTACTTGATGCCCTAGCTAGCCTCTGGACCAACATCAGGTAGGAGGCTCCTCACTTTTGTACCGAGCCTCTCAACGCCCAAGTGAGCCTCCTAGGTTCCAGTTCGTCCGAGTAGAGTCCAGAGCCTCATTTCAACTGCTGAGTACTTCTCGATGCCATAGCAAGCCTCTTGACCATCATCATGTAAGAGGCTCCTCACTTTTGTACCGGGCCCCTCAACGCCCAAGTGAGCCTCCTAGGTTCCGGTTCCGGTTCCGGTTCTGGTTCGTCCGAGTGGAGTCCAAAGCCTCATTTCAACTGCTGGGTATTTCTTGATGCCTTAGTAAGCCTCTAGGCTAGCATCATGTAGGAGGCTCCTCACTTTTGTACCGGGCCCCTCAACGCCCAAGTGAGCCTCCTAGGTTCCGGTTCGTCCGAGTGGAGTCCAAAGCCTCATTTCAACTGCTTGGTACTTCTCAATGCCATAGCAAGCCTCTGGACCAGCATCACGTAGGAGGCTCCTCACTTTTGTACCGGGCCTCTCAATGCCCAAGTGAGCCTCCTAGGTTCCGGTTCGTCTGAGTGGAGTCCAAAGCCTCATTTCAGCTGCTAGGTACTTCTTGATGCCCTAGCCAGCCTCTAAACCAACATCATGTAGGAGGCACCTCCCTTTATGCAAGATGTTGCTAAAATCCATTGCACCGGAGATGAAGGAAATTGTGCTACATGGAAAGTCGATTCCAATTAGGGAGTCCGACTTTGAAAAAGTGATGGGGTTGCCTAACAGCACTCAGGATGTCGAGTCTGACATGGGTGAGTTTGATGAAACATGCATTAGGATGAAGAACCTTCTGATTAAAAGAAGTAAGAACGCGATTACTTTGTCAAGCTTGATGAAGAAACTAAAGACTATGAAAGATGCGGAGGATGTTTTCAGGATTTCCTTCGTTTTGTTTACAATCTCCACCTTGTTATGCCCTCTGGAATCATCAAAAATCGACGAAGCATTGCTCACACAACTAAAGGATCCTAGACTAATAAGGCATAAGAAGTGGGCAATGAAACAAATTATAGCACGGTGTGTATAAAACTATCTAGAGGGGGGGTGAATAGATTTTAAGCTTTTTACCCAATTTTTCGTGTTAGTCCAAATTACGAAATTACCCCTAAATAGATAAAGCAATAAATCAAGTATAAAATGCGGAAATTAAATAACACTTGATTTTTACATGGAAACCCTCACGGGAAAAACCATAGGCTAGTAAGTAAGCCACACTCGAACCTCGAATCCACTAAATGTGTAAACAATTACAACCTAATCCCGGAAGTAATCACACACCTACCTAATCCCGGTATGAGTGAACCTAGTCTGATTGCTTGCGAATTAAGCAACCTAATCCCGGTCACAACACAAGACTTAATTCTCTAAAAAGAGATTAATACCCTAAGTGAATATATGAATATTCAAATGCAACATAGAGCAAGGGAAACCCTATATGCTTATCTAAGATGATGAATATGCAATTAAAAACAATCCTAGATATTAAAGCTAAATGACATGTCAATTAGCATAGATAATCATATATTAGAGAAACCTAGATATCTATCATAAAAACAACACTCAATCAAATCAACACAACAATCTCTATCTTGAATATTAGATTATAATCTAAGAATAATCAAGTAATAAAAGAGATGCCAAAATAAATTAAACACTAATTATGTATGATAATAGTGAAAAACTTACCAAAGCAAGTGTGATGATGAAAGACCCATGCAAGCAAGCATCCTAGATATGCTAGAGAATGCTAGATGAACTTTGATGCAAATGGATTTTGGTTTGAGTGTTTGATGAGCAAACTTGATTGCTTTCTCTCTTAAAAATCTCTCTTTTGAAAGTAGGGTTCTTGATAATCAAAGAGTCACATTCAGAACAAGAGAAAGTGATGTATTTATAGGCATGAAAAACAGAGCATGTGAAAAGACAAGTTTGCCCCTGAAACGCACCGATCGGCGGTTTCAATCGGCGGCCAGGCCGCCGTTCATAACCGCCGAATTGGCCCGAGAGGAACAGGGGACCAACGGCTGTTTCATTCGGCGGTTTTGTGACCGCCGATCCAACCGCCAAATCAAACCTGAGATGAAAAATCAATCAGGTGTGAAAACGGCGGTTTCATGTGTGACCACCGTTTCAACCGCCGAATTAGGCCGAGAGATAAAATCAATCAGGTCTTGAACGGCGGTTTCGAACGGCGGTCGAGATCGCCAATCATAACCGTAGAATTGCTTCATACACTACTGGAAGCAAACGGCGGTTTCATTCGGCAGCCAGGCCGCCGATCATAACCGCCGATTATCAACAAAGGTGAAAACCAAGGAGAAGCCAAGGGCATTCTCCGTAGGCGGTCCTCGCGCTAAACCAAGCACATTCTAGTGCATGCGCGGACGTTTCCGAAAACTATCGGGAAACGAATTAAGAGACAACAAGACACAATTACATACAACAAAATATAACACATAAGTGCAAGTGTGAAATGTGACAAGTAAAGAGAATGCACACATATGCAATGTATGTTAAGTGTGTGTGTGCAACTAATCTCTTTAAAGAAAAGTAAGCACATAGAAATTTACCTTCGGTGCTTATCAAGACGAGGTCTTCAAAGGGCTTGAGCAATAACATCGATACCTAGGCTACCCTTACAAAGAACCCCCAACATGTGGTTTGTCCACGAAATGAGCTAATCAACAAATGGGAACCTTACATGCAACATATTGTTTTCTATATCTAATGGATGGTGTTAGAAAGTTCAGGGATGGAGTTTTAAGAAATTTTCAAGGTTGCATTCCGTTTCTTCAGATCTTCTATTGGGGATGTATTTAACAGAAAGAAGTGTATGTAAATAGGGTCCAAGTACCTTTGGTTGCTTGGAGCGAAAACAAGGCTACAACACTTCATAAGTTGGTGGCGAAAGATAACTTTTTTTACAGCTCCACAGTAGAGGTGGACGAGCCATACTGGGCTGTAAAACACCTTAGTGTTGAACACGAAGTTGAAAATCTAAAAGTAAAAGTTGCTTCTATTGAACAGTCAATCGAACATCTTTCATCCGTGCAAAAACCTGTCGAAATACCATATTTCGTGGAAAATGCATTCACACTCATTTTCGAGAGGTTTAAGGTTGAGTTGTTGAGATTGATTACAAAACAATGCAATCAAGCTGGCCACGTCGCTTCCCATGAGAGAGTATGGTTTTGTCGTTTTCAATTTAATTCTGCATGTTTTTTATTCCACCAACCCCACACACACACACACACACACACATATGTATAATGTACTGTTTTGATTTGGGAACATCCTTTTGGAATATATCAATGAAGAAATCTTTGATTTTTTGTATAACCCTTTAGGAGACAGTTGTCGTCTGCTCAAGTACGGAGTCTTTTTCACGTAGCCCGTACTTAACTAGACAAAAGACACGGCCGCAACGCACTACTGAAAAGAATAACGTTCCAGCCGGTAAATCTAAGGTTGAAATCCATTTGAAACCAGATTCTGGAAGGACGAGGAGACGATTATTATTTTCTTCAAAAAGCCCTCTCTCATCATTTTCGGATGATGACATTCATTTGTTGAATGTTTTGTTCGGTCACCTAATAAAAGAAAATGAAAGGTAAAACCGATTTCACTTCATTATTTTTTAATGTTCATCACGTTTCTCTTTAATAAATTACTGTGGTCAGTGTTTGATATTGTTCCTTTTTTCATAAATGTGTAGTCATCATATATTGTCGACAATCGCATATAATATTGTCTGATTTCAATTAACTGTTTTCATTCAGTGAACCGGTAATTGAGAATGAGTATTTTTGCCTACGTCGGAAAGATGTTCTGAAAAATCTTTTGCCCGGAAAGTGGTTCAATGATACAGTGAGTCATGATCCATTAACTTTTTCTTACATAATAAATCCAATGTAATAAACTCTTGATAATTTATCAATTGTGCAGCTCATTAACATGGTCATGTACAATATATCCCGTGATTCCTCAAAACATGCATGGTATGTGTCGACATACTTTTCGGTTAGCCCATTAAACCTAACTTAATTTTTAAATTATTCTATTGAACAGATACATGGACTTGATTGACGCATTGAATTGCATTGGAACATATATATGTTAAGGTTCTTACTGCCCATTCATGAGCAGGTTTATGCCAAAACTACTTGGTTGAAAGAATTGACTGCGGTGGAACGTGTCAGCAATCTTAAATTTTATGAGGGATCTGAGTAACTTTGCGAAAAGATTTTTATTCCCATGAATGACAACGATTTGCACTTGTAAGCATTCCCATATATTGATTGGCTTATTTCGTGGACAAACCACTTGTTGGGGTTGATTGTGTAAGGGTAGTTTAGGTGATTGAACTTCAAGCTCAAAGGCCCTTTCAAGACCTCAAGGGACAAGCACGCCAAAGGTATAATCTCCGGTGCTTAGTTTTTCTTTGAAGAGATTTAGTTAGGACACACACACTTAGCATACTTGTACTTGTGTGCATACTCTTCACATGTCACTTTACACACTAGCACTTTGATTGATATCTTGTTGTGTGTATATGTGCTTAGTAATTCGTTTCTCGATAGTGTTCGGAAACGTCCGCGCATGCACTAGAATGTGATTGGTTTTGCGCGAAGACCGCCCAAGGAGAATGCTCTTGGCTTCTCTTTTAGATTCACCATCATTGGTGAATCGACGGTTTGATCAGTGGCCTGGCCGCCGAATTGAAACCGCCGTTTCAATCCAGAAAGGTCTGGAGTGATTCTGTGGTTACGATTGGCGGCCGCCAACCGCCGTTCGAAACCACCGATCAAACCTGATTGATTTATTTCTCGGGTTTGATTCTGCGGTTAGTTCGGTGGTTTCAAAACCGCTGATTGAAACCACCGTTGTTCCCCTGTTCTTCTTGGGTTCAATTCGGCAGTTGTAAACGGTAACCTAGCCGCCGAATGAAACCGCCGATCGTGCAATTTCAGGGGCAAACTTGTCTTTTCACATGCTTTGTTTTTCATGCCTATAAATATCTCGCTTTCTCTTGTTCTGAATAATGACTTTTTAATCATCAAGAACCCTATATTTTAAAGAGAGATTTTTGAGAGAAAAAGCAACCAAGTTTGCTCATTTAAACACTCAAATACATTCCTTTGTGCATCAAAGTTCATCTTGCATTCATCATGAATGGGTTTGCATCATCACAACATGCTTGGTAAGATTTTGATTAATTTCATCTTATTTTAGTATTTTGCTATCAAGCCATTCTCTTTTAATTTACTTGTATGTTTTTGATCATATGATAAATACAAGAATAGAGAATTGATTGTGATGAATTGATTGAGTGTTGTATTGTGATAGCTAATTAGGTTTTTGATTAATCTTGATTAACTAAGCTTTTTGAAATGTCATTTAGCAATTGATATCTAGGGTTGATTTAATTGATTATATCATCATCCTAGATAAGCATCTAAGGTTACCTAGCCTTGTTTGTTATTTGAATATTTATACATATTAACATAGGTTGCATAATCTCTTCATTGAGAATTAAGTCTTGAGGCTAAGATTGCTTAGGCCTCAAGCAATTGGACTAGAGCCACTTTTAAAGGCCCGAGTGGTAAAAGTGGGGGGTTATTGACCGGAGTGTTAGACGAGGTCTATATAGGTTGTAAACTCCATTTCAATTAGTGGATTTTGAGGTCCGAGTGTGGCGCACTAAACAGCCCATGGTTTTTCCCAATGGTTGGGTTTCCACGTATACATCAAGTGTTATTTAAATTCCGCACTATATTACACTTGCTTGTATCTTTGACTAGTAGGGGCATTTTCGTAAAATTGACTTGCATGCGAAAATTGGGTAATAAAGCTTAAAATCTATTCACCCCTCTCTAGATATATTTATCATACACACCGAGCATTTATTGTATTACTTTCAATTGGTATCAGAGCGGGTTCCTAGATATACTTAGGTGATCTTAGCTCATTTTTGGTGTATTTTGCATTTGTGTGATTGTTGCTCATTCATACATTTGCATTCATTTGAATTCATTCATTATACAATGAGTGGATACGGTGGCAACCAAGAGGGTGCATCAAGTACACGACCTCCTCTCCTCACCAGTGTGAATTATGCCTCATGGAAAGGCAAGATGGAGGCATACTTGTGTCAAATCCATGATAGGGCATGGATGGCAATTGAAGATGGGTATGTGGCTCCTAAGATGACTCCCACAGGTGGTGGAGAAGAAGTACTCAAGCCTAAGGCTCAGTGGTCCAGTGAAGTGTTTGAGACTTCAAAATGAAATAGGAAGGCTTGGCATGCTCTTCTATGTGCAGTGGATGAAAATCAGTATAAACTGATTCAAAACACTAGGATAGCCAAGGAGGCATGGGATATCCTAGAGGTTGTATAAGAAGGAACCGATGTTGTCAAGGATTCCAAGTTTCAAGTCCTTCAAACACAATTTGAGTTGCTCAAGATGGAGGAGAATGAATGCTTCAATGACTTTGAAGTCAAGTTGATGGATATTGTAAATCAAAGCCATCAACTCGGTGACCCTTATACGGATAGGATAGTCAAGCAAAAAATTATGAGGTCTCTCCCCACTAGGTTTGAAGCAAAAGTGACAGCTTTAGAAGAAAACAGTGGATATAAGGATATGAAGCCGAGTGAGGTAATTGGAAGACTTCTTGCCTATGAATCTAGGAAGGCTCCTAGTATTTCACCTCCTAAAAAGCAAAAAGGGATTGCTTTGAAAGCTTCCAAGGTTGAGAAAGAGGAAAAAGGTGACTCGGACGAAGACATGGCTTTGATGCTTAGAAAATTCAAGAAATTTGTCAAGTTCGAGAAGAAAGGTTTAGGATCCAAAGGCCAAGACTTGAAGAAAAAGGCTACATTCAAGAATTTTGAGCCTAAGCAAGAGAAGAGTGAAAAGAAAGGGATCCAATGCTATGAGTGTGGCAGTATAGGACATATCTCACCCGTTTGTGGGAATTTGAAGAACAAGATGGCAAAAGTGATGGCCGCCACGTGGAGTGAAAGTGATGACTCCGGAAAGAGAGACAAGTCATCAAGTGATGATGAGCTTACCATCGAATACACGGCATTTGGGGCCACTTGTGTAGAAGATAAAGTTGTTGGTAAGAAAGCCTTGACTAGTGATCCCATAGAAGAAAAAGATGAAGAAGTAGCTCTAGAGGAGATAGGTGTAGCTACTCATTGGGACATGGCTCTCATCAACTCAAGAGACCAAGGTGAAGGTCTTAATAAGGAAAATGACTTCATAAGTGAGAAGGAGAGTGGAGGAAATAACTCAAGTATAGATGACTCCTCATCTAACTCTACAAATGGAAGTGTAGAGAAAATGGATGTTCATGACTTTATAGTCAAGTGTGAAAGTTCATTGAAGAAGAACAACAGAAAGTTGAAGATTTTAGAGGATGAAAATCCTAAAATCTAGAGCTTTCATCACACAATGACCACTTGAGTAAGCAAGTGGAAACATCCAAGATGATTGAAGACAAGCTAAGGGATGAGCTAGCTATGTCTAAGAGGAATGAAGAAGGGTTGAAGAGAGAGCTTGATGAAGCTATAAAGTCATTGACTAGGATGACTACAAGCACCAAGAAGCTTGACCACATTCTTGGTAGTGGAAAGAACCCTTGTGACAAGAGAGGTATTGGGTATGAAGAAAGCAAGAGGATCACTACTCCAACCAAGACCGTCTTTGTCAAGAGTTTGGGCAAGATAGAAGCCTCACCGGTGCTCACTCCTAGGAAGAAAATTGATCTAGGACAATGTTCAAGAAGTGCACAAGTGAAGAAAGCTCCAAGGAGACAACCTCAAGCTCAAAAAGTTCCTCAACCTAACTTCCCTCAAGCTTAAATTCATCAAGGGAAGAGGCCAATCATGCAAAATGAACCAAGGAAGCAAGTTAGACCGGTTCAACAACAAAGAAGATTTGAACCCACTCAACCACAAAGACATGGGAAGGCTCCTATGCATGCTCAAGGACATGGTATTAGTGGTGGCACCGGTTCGGTTTCGGTTCGGTTTTTGTAAACACTAAAATCGAAACCGAAAACTAAACCAGAAATTCAGTTTGGTCGGCGGTTTATAACCGTTGGTTTTTCGGTTTCAGTTTTAGTTTAGTTCGGTTTCAGTTTCGGTTTAGTCCGATTTAGTTTCAGTTTTTTTTTAAGACGTTGCCACATGGCAACATCTGATTGGTTGAAATATTTAGTTTTTTTTTTTTTTTGCCATCAGTCGCTGTCACCTATCTATTTTTTTAAAAGACGCTGCCACGTGGCAGCGTCTGATTGGTTCAATTATAATTATTGAATTTTTTTTTCTGGCACCTATCACTGTCATCACTGTCATCTGTCAGTTTTTTTTAAAAAGACGCTGCCACGTGGCAGCGTCTGATTGGTTAACTTATTTAATTAATTTATTTTTTCTGCAAAGTAACTGTCACACGTCAGTTTTTTTTTAAGATTCTGCCACGTGGCAGTGTGTTATTGGTTAATTTTTTATTTTTTTTTAAAATCAAAAACCAGCGGTTTAACCGAAACCATCGGTTTTGGCCGGTTTTCACCCACCCTAAACCGAAATCGAAACCGAAACCGAAACCGAAACCGAAACCGAAACCGTACGGTTTGGTTTCCAACTGGTTTTCAAACCGTCGGTTGCAGTTTTTGATTTTTGATTTTCGATCCGATTTTATCCGTATGGTTCCGATTTAACCGCGGACAAAACCGTCGGTTAACCGGAACCGTGGCCACCACTACATGGTATGATTTCAAATTCATCCCTACATGTCACTTTTGTGGTATTGATGGTCACATTAGAGCAAATTGCTTTCATTTCATTAATTTATGTAGATTCAAAAGCATGATTGAAAAGAGAATGACAATAGCTAGAATGCATGTTAATAGGAAGGAAAAAATTCATATTCATGATCCTATAATTTCTAAAACTCTTGAACCATTGACCACTAAGAAGAAAAATGTCATATCTATGTGGATAAGAAAAAATGAACCCGCTTGCTACGAGACTAACAAGTCTCAAATAGGTTCAACCAAGTCAAATGGACTTGGGAGGTCTATAGGACCTCATGACCTTCATTGATGAAGGATGGTGATTGACCCCATATGGGGAACTCAAGCAAAGAGAGCTTATGCATACTTGTTGCATGCAAATATTTGAAAAATCTTATGTTTCTTTGTTGATTGCTTGAGTAAGCTTGGTTGCACATATGTATATATGTTTTCAATTCAATAATTGTGAACCATGCTTGTTTACAATCCATGTCATATTTATGTTCAAACATGCATTTTTGGACTAGGAGATTTATATAGGAAGTATGATTTGAATGACCTATAGTTATCTCCATGACATGATGATTCTTAATTACATACTTAAAAATTGAAAAGCATGAGTTTAAATAACATGCTAATGAATATTGAAAAGCATGAAATTCATATGACATGCTCAAATGAAAAAGCATGAATTGATGATTGCATATTCTTAAAATGCAAAACTTGTATGAAAAAGCTTATGAGACTCAATGAATAAAGGATCTTGTATCCGTTCAAAGGATTTTAAAATCCAAATGTCTCTCCTTCTTTATTTGTTAAACATGTCTACTATCATACGGGTTTCATTCCCAGAAAAATCAAATAGAGTGCAAAGTTGCTCATGACATGTTTGGCTTATAAAGATGGATATAGTTGCTCATAAATTAAAATCAATGAAAACTCTATATCCTTGCTTCTCTCATGACATTGGTGAAATTGGTTTGAATTCTTATTAGAAACCTTTGTCATTTGCCTTGCCAAATACCATTGTATTTTGGACTTGAATGCTACATGTCTTGTATGCAAAGCATGTTTTGTTTCACACATTTATTTTAAATAAATCTCCTTGTTTCTCTCCAATTGATTGAGTTGCATAAAGTGGATTATATGATTATGCAAGTATATAGTATGCTACTATCTCTCTTTGCTAAGTGACCCGGTTGGGAACTACTCATTTGCCTATATCATGACAAAAAAGGGGAGTAGAATGGTGGTAAGGGGAGTTGCAAAGTGTGGTAGCAATTGTGCATGTTGGGGAGACAATACATTGAGGGGGAGTAACCCTTTGAGGGGGAGCATTGCATTCATCATACATTGCATAATGTTGTTGTTGTACTTAAATTTCAAGAATGCAAATGCATGTTTACGCTCTCACTTGATTAATCTCACATTTTACTTGAATTGGAAAGTATAGAAACTTTGCTTTCAGGGATTGATTGTTCTACAAGAGATTGAAGACTTCAAGATTATTTTTATATATCTCTTTGTAAAGTAGAAAAACATTGTAGACCCGTAGTTTCTATTATGTTGTGAGGAATCAATGTGAGTGGTGGTTTTGTCACGAAATAGCCAAAGGGGGAGATTGTAAGGATTCTCATATATTGATTGGCTTATTTCGTGGACAAACCACTTGTTGGGGTTGATTGTGTAAGGGTAGTTTAGGTGATTGAACTTCAAGCTCAAAGGCCCTTTCAAGACCTCAAGGGACAAGCACGCCAAAGGTATAATCTCCAGTGCTTAGTTTTTCTTTGAAGATGAAACAAATTATAGCACGGTGTGTATAAAACTATCTAGAGGGGGGTGAATAGATTTTAAGCTTATTACCCAATTTTTCGTGATTAGTCAAAATTACGAAATTACCCATAAATAGATAAAGCAATAAATCAAGCATAAAATGCGGAAATTAAATAACACTTGATTTTTACGTGGAAACCCTCACGGGAAAAACCACGGGCTAGTAAGTAAGCCACACTCGAACCTTGAATCCACTAAATGTGTCAACGATTACAACCTAATCCCGGAAGTAATCACACACCTACCTAATCCCGGTATAAGTGAACCTAGTCCGTTTGCTTGCGAATTAAGCAACATAATCCCTATCACAACACAAGACTTAATTCTCTAAAAGGAGATTAACACCCTAAGTGAATATATGAATATTCAAATGCAACATAGAGCAACGGAAACCCTATATGCTTATCTAAGATGATGAATATGCAATTAAAAACAATCCTAGATATTAAAGCTAAATGACATGTCAATTAGCTTGGATAATCATAGATTAGAGAAACCTAGATATCTATCATAAAAACAACACTCAATCAAATCAACACAACAATCTCTATCTTGAATATTAGAATATAATCTAAGAACAATCAAGTAATAAAAGAGATGCCATAATAAATTAAACACTAATTATGTATGATAATAGTGAAAAACTTACCAAAGCAAGTGTGATGATAAAAGACCCATGCAAGCAAGCATCCTAGATATGCTAGAGAATGCTAGATGAACTTTGATGCAAATGGATTTTGGTTTGAGTGTTTTATGAGCAAACTTGATTGCTTTCTCTCTTAAAAATCTCTCTTTTTAAAGTACGGTTCTTGATGATTAAAGAGTCACACTCAGAACAAGAGAAAGTGATGTATTTATAAGCATGAAAAACAGAGCATGTGAAAAGACAAGTTTGCCCCTGAAACGCACCGATCGGCGGTTTCAATCGACGGCCAGGCCGTCGATCATAACCGCCGAATTGGCCCGACAGGAACAGGGGACCAACGGCGGTTTCATTCGGCGGTTTCGTGACCGCCGATCTAACCGCCGAATCAAACCTGAGATTAAAAAATCAATCAGGTATGAAACGGCGGTTTCATTTGGCGGTTTCGTGACCACCGATTCAACCGCCGAATTATGCCGAGAGATAAAATCAATCAGGTCTGGAACGGCGGTTGTGACCACCGATCATAACCATAGAATAGCTCCATACACTATTGGAAGCAAATGGCGGTTTCATTTGGCGGCCAGGCCGCCGATCATAACCGCTGATCACCAACAACGGTGAAAACCAAGGAGAAGCCAAGGGCATTCTCCGTAGGCGGTCCTCGCGCTAAACCAAGCACATTCTAGTGCATGCGCGGACGTTTCCAAAAACTATCGGGAAACGAATTACAAGACAACAAGACACAATTACACACAACAAAATATAACAAATAAGTGCAAGTGTGAAATGTGACAAGTGAAGAGAATGCACACATATGCAATGTATGTTAAGTGTGTGTGTGCAACTAATCTCTTTAAAGAAAAGTAAGCATAAAGAAATTTACCTTCGGTGCTTATCAAGACGAGGTCTTCAAAGGGCTTGAGCAATAACACGATACCTAGGCTACCCTTACAAAGAACCCCCAGCATGTGGTTTGTCTACGAAATGAGCCAATCAACAAATGAGAACCTTACAGAAGAGATTTAGTTAGCACACATACACTTAGCATATTTGTACTTGTGTGCATACTCTTCACATGTTACTTTACACACTAGCACTTTGATTGATATCTTGTTGTATGTATATGTGCTTAGTAATTCATTTCTCGATAGTGTTCGGAAACGTCCGTGCATGCACTACAATATGCTTGGTTTTACTCAAAGACCGCCCACGAAGAATGCTCTTAGCTTCTCCTTTAGATTCACCATCATTGGTGAATCGACAGTTTGATCGACGGCTTGGCCACCGAATTGAAACCGCCGTTTCAGTCCAGAAAGGTCTAGAGTGATTCTGTGGTTATGATCGGCGGCCGCCGACCGTCGTTCGAAACCACCGATCAAACCTGATTGATTTATTTCTCGGGTTTAATTATGCGGTTAGTTCGGCGGTTTCGAAACCGCCGATTGAAACCGCCGTTGTTCCCCTGTTCTTCTCGGGTTCAATTCGTCGGTTGTAAACGGCGACCTAGCCGCCGAATGAAACAGCCGATCGTGCAATTTCAGGGGCAAACTTGTCTTTTCACATGCTCTGTTTTTCATGCCTATAAATATCTCACTTTCTCTTGTTCTGAATAATGACTCTTTAATCATCAAGAACCCTATATTTTAAAGACATATTTTTTAGAGAAAAAGCAACCAAGTTTGCTCATTTAAACACTCAAATACATTCCTTTGTGCATCAAAGTTCATCTTGCATTCATCCATGAATGGGTTTGCATCATCACAACATGCTTGATAAGATTTTGATTAATTTCATCTTATTTTAGTATTTTGCTATCAAGCCATTCTCTTTTAATTTACTTGTATGTTTTTGATCATATGATAAATACAAGAATAGAGAATTGATTGTGATGAATTGATTGAGTGTTGTATTGTGATAGCTAATTAGGTTTTTGATTAATCTTGATTAGCTAAGCTATTTGACATGTCATTTAGCAATTGATATCTAGGGTTGATTTAATTGATTATATCATCATTCTAGATAAGCATCTAAGGTTACCTAGCCTTGTTTGTTATTTGAATATTTATACATATTCACATAAGTTGCATAATCTCTTCATTAAGAATTAAGTCTTGAGGCCTTAGGCCTCAAGCAATTGGACAAGAGCCACTTTTAAAGGCCCGAGTGGTAGAAGTGGGGGGTTATTGACCGGAGTGTTAGACGAGGTCTACATAGGTTATAAACTCCATTTCAATTAGTGGATTTCGAGGTTCGAGTGTGGCGCACTAAACAGCCCGTGGTTTTTCCCAGCGGTTGGGTTTCCACGTATACATCAAGTGTTATTTAAATTCCGTACTATATTACATTTGCTTGTATCTTTGACTAGTAGGGGCATTTTCATAAAATTGACTAGCATGCGAAAATTGGGTAATAAAGCTTAAAATATATTCACCCCCCCCCCCCCCCCCCCTCCTCTAGATATATTTATCATACACACCGAGCGTTTATTGTATTACTTTCAGCACTGGTTCTTATTGGTGATAAATGTATCAGGCAAAAAAGCTAAAGTATGGGATAACTTACCTGTGGATAAGGAAAACAAACAAAGAATGGAGTCGGCAAAAAAAGTTGTTAGTATCATGAAATACCTATTCATTTACACAAGAATGGTTTGTTTTTAATGTAAAAATGATATGATATGCAGCTTGCATTTCTGGACCAGTACTTTTCGGAATGTCTCAAGTTAAAGATGAACTTCAAATCCTTTCCAGTCAATGCCTTCGCCCAATGTCCTGTACAGCCTAATGATTTTGATTGTGGTTTATTTATGATAACCAATTGTATGCAGGCTTCAAAGAGCTGGTTCAATGAGACTAATGTATGTGAATTGTCTACCTTTTTTTTTTTCTTTCTGGTTAAGTCCTCTAAATGTTCAACTCTAACTCTTTGAATGATAATGTCAAATATAATACAGTACAACTCTGAGTATAATAGGTTGAAACTTGCTTTGGATCTTGTAAAGCATCACACAAACCGACTACTTGAAAATCTGAAAGCAACTTCATTACCAGAAAAAGCAAGCTGCTTGGCGGTCCCACCAAAACCCTAGCTTTTCCTGTGGGCAAGCCAAAAAGGCTCGAGACGTGATCATAAGGCAAAGGGCAGAACAGAAAATATGGCTGCAAATTATACAAAAGGTTTTCAATGTGGTTGGACACCTCGACGTCGCAGCGGATGATACAGATCGTGAATGTATGGTTGTGCATTGTGATTGTGATCGTGATCGTGATCGTGAATGTATGGTTGTGCATTTTGATTGTTCAAGCATGTTTTCAATGTGATTGTACCTTGGACATTATAAGCAAGACGACCATGCATTGTGCCTTAACGTTTTATTTTTTTAGATAATATGGAGTTTGGACAGAAAATGAATACAAATTTGACTTTAATATAGTTGCACTGGATATGTGCATATTTCTCATTTTTTATATTTTTGCCAATGGATAATATAGATCAACATCACTATTATTAGAGTTTGTGAACAAGCGAATTTAAACTTAAACTTAAACTGAAATATATTATCACACCATTAAAGAACTGATTACACAAAAACGGGTACATAAAATGGCAGTTAAAGCGCGTAATAACAAACAAAGGAAAAAGAGGAAATATTGCAACTACATGAACAATCAGTCCAGGAGAGTTGTTTGTTGTTTGTTTAGAACTGCAAATATATTTCAAGAGGCTAAACAGAGCCTAGCAAAAAACAAACAACACAGAGGCACATCCCACTCAGAAGACCAAAACAAACAACAAACAAACCCAAAAACTACAAGACCATTAGCTGCCAAAAACCAAAGCAACCACAACAAAAACCACATTATTTTCAACTCAACTGTATTTCAGTTTGCATTCATCTAACCTAAGGTCACCGCAATTCTCAAGCATTGATGCAAAGGTGGAAAAAAATTTCAAAGTGAAATAAACGAATTATTTTACACTAAGTTTATATTATGTAAGATTTTTAGGAAAGTGTAGCATCAAATTCCAACTTCCATTATTATTCCCTATTACAAATATTTATGGGCATATATCAACACTACAAAATTGGACAAAAAAAAAATACTTTATTTTGGTAAAAAAATCATAGGATGTCCCATAACTTTGCCTACTAAAAAAGAACTAGGTATTTTTGTTTGTTTATTCAGAATAATTAACGAGTTTAATTCGGGACTGATTGATTATGCTCTATTCTAATAAATGGCCTTTAATAACCAATTACTAGAAAAGAAAAAAGGAAAACATTCAAGATTTTTATTAGGTAGGTAAGGGTTCTTAAGCTTGTTTGATATGTATTTTTTATGTACAAATGTAACATCCCAAAAAGAAACATAGATATAGATAGAAATGTATCACAAATAACTTTGTGAATAGAAAATACACAATATGCAAAAGATGTATTGAAACACACAACTGTTCTAAACGAAAGATAAGTTAAAAAACAACATTAAAATAAATAACAATACGATTACAGGAAGAAATCCTATATTACACTACTAAACCGAAATGTCTTTCAATAAGTAGTAGCAGACGATCGCATTCCTCCATTAACCTATCGACTTCATTGATTTTAGCTTCCACCTCCATCTCCAGCTGCATGACGCGGATATCAACATATACGACCTTCTTGTTCTCATCCCTCCAATCCTCTTCCATGTTCATGCAACGTATGAACTCTTTTGCTAGTGCATCCTCAACAATTCATTTCCTCTCCGACAACAAATCATCAATCTCATGGATGATGGAACCGTTGTAAGTCATTTTCCTATATTTTCAGAGAGAACTTAGTTACGTACAAACCCTAGGTTGCTTTAACAGGTTAACACTCCTTATATATAGCATCAATTAATCTATTCATTAATTAATTTAATATTTATTTTCATAGTAATCGAAGAAGTAATTAACGTCACCCCTAGCAACGTCGATTTAACAGTCTAATCACCTACATTTACCTATTTGATTTAAAAGCACAATGACACTCATTATTGCATTAAACAGCCCAATATGAAGCATCAATATTTGACGGTTGATATTCTCGACGTGATTAATTAAATATTTTTTGAACTTCGCAATATTGACTAGGTTAGTTGCATGCAACTTAATGAAGGTCATTGAAAAATGACAAAAGTTAACTTGTTTTTTCATATCAATAATATATGCGTGATCAAATATTAATTTATAGAATTACCAACTAAAAAAAAGGATCGCATATATACTTTTGCGTTCATTAATCGATTATGAAGTACTTAACGTCACCCCTATCAACGGGCATTGAACAGCCCAATGACAAGCATCAGTAGTTGACGGTTGGTATTCTTGATGTGAATAATTATCGATTTTTGAACTTCGCAATATCGGCTAAGGTAGCTGCATACAAGAAAATGACGCTCATTTTCTATAATGACAAAGTTAACTCGTTTTTTCATGTTAATAATCAACGCGTGATCAAACATTAATTTACATAATTACCAAATAAAAAATACAATGACAAATATATTTTTGCGTTCAATAATCAATTATGAAGTACTTAACGTCACCCATAGCAACGTGCTTTGAACAGCCCAATGAGAAGCATCAATATTTGACGGTTGATATTCTCGACATGATTAATTATCAATTTTTGAACTTCGTAATATCGGGTAGGGTAGCTGCATAAACCTTAAGGACGCTCAATTTCGATAATGACAAAAGTTAACTCATTTTTTCACATATATAAAAGAGGATCACATATATATTTTTGGGTTCATTATAATAATAAATCAACCACTTCTTTTTAAGAGTGTGATCCCTGCCATTTTCATTGTTTTTAACTACTGAATTGGACCTAATTTCCCAAACGTGATGATCATAAGGTTACCATAATCATAGATTATATTAAAATACAAATGGAGTACACACGGAAGTTATTATATGACATTACCAAGAGACTAAACAGCCGAATAACATGCATGAAGTTATTACTATACTATTGACAAGACCAATGACATACATTAGTCAACTGAACAGCCAACCAGTTCCATCTACATATGACTTGTATTATATCATTTAACAGACTAATTGCCTGCATTGCTTTAACTTTTTCAAGGTTCATATTGTTTTTGAATGAAATTTAATTTTTTTTTTTTAACATGTCTTCAATGGCACTCTGTAATTTCATAAAACAAAAAAAAAATGGGTTTGTGACCTTATTAAAGACGTTCATGAAAACAAAATTTTCCCCAGAAATCGAGTATCTAAAACTGAGATTGGTTATCGATCACAGTAAGCATAATAAATAAAAAAAACATTCCATTAATTAACGATTTCAACAAACATGTTAACAATACATCAATAATTAGGACACATACAACATAATGATAATGAAAAAAACAAAAAAAAAAATCTCATTCTCTTTTCTAGCTCCGATCAAGGCCTTCGAGACGACTTTGTAAACGGTTTAAGTGAGCTATCAAATAGTAGATCTGATCCGCAAGACCTGTGACTTCCATTTCGAGTTGCAAGACGCGCGTCTCTCGATCATGTAATCTGGCATTTTCGACAATCCATTAACAATGTAGATTCCTGCAACAACGACGCTCGTCCTCCAACGACTTCTCCACAATAATGATCTGATCCTTCTTCAACAACATGGGGTCTATGTCTCCAGAATCCATCCTTTCTAGGTTTTGTGTAACTGAAATGTATAGTATAGTAGACTCTTATTTATATAAGAGAGGATTATTTCATGGAGTTAATGACTTGTGAGTATTTCAAGATAGTGATTGTTGAATAATTTAGGGTTTAACGACTTTTCATGACATACATTGACTGTTAATTTATACATTGAATAAAGTCGTGACCATAAACCATATTTAACTGAAGCATATAACCTGTTCCACCAACGTGTTGGTCGTAACCCACCAACGGTTTGTAATTTCACCCAAAAAAAAAATGGTTTGTGATATTATTAAAGACTTTCATGTAAACAAATTTAAAACGATCAAATATTTGACAAAGATTCAATAATTCTTATTGACATTTTTAGTTTTTTACAGAAAAGATTGCTATGCATTTATGAATACAAATCTTCATATTTTCAATACTCTATATAATATGATTATAACGTTTTGGTAGTGATTATAGGAAAATATATACAATCACAGAATCTATGTATTTTTTTTAAACGTCTTATTAAAGCCTACAAGAAGGCCAGAACAGGAGAACATAACAAAATGGCCAACCACCAAGAGGAAAGCAGCGAGACACAACAATAACCAAGAGAAAAAAAAAAAAAACGCCACCCAATATTATATCAAAACAACACAGATAAAACGAGTCACCTCAAAAAACAATCCACTCCAATATATCCCCAATAGAAGCTATGAATTATGGATTGTAATTGAATCTGTTACAGAAATGGTTGTCATGCATTTAGCAATGCAATTTTGCAGGCTCCTCACTCTTTGCAGGCTCACCATCCTCACTTACAAGCCCACCATCCTAACTATCATGAGACCTACTTCCCTTTGTAAATGTATCATTTTGTTCCGACTTCGATGACGAATCATACGATTCGTCCATGGGTGTATTCAAAGTCACCACATCAGGTTTCTACAAACAAACCAAAATACATAATAGGCAAAGAAGATCAATTCATGTCGTAAACAATACTGGCAATTATAAATAACTTACAAATACAAATCACCCTACCAGATCAATAGTGGTTTCAAGATTATCAACTTGGCTATCCCTGATAACTTGGGTCAACCCAGAAATCATCTCCAGGAGCTCTTTCGCTTGGTCAACGGGAACCTGTACGACAAAAAGCTATGTTCTATAGTAAACTACCTAAAACAAATGTCCAAATATAATTTCATAAGAAAAATAGCAACTCAAAAACTCACGAATTTTATTTGTTCAGGCAACGGTGGGTAGGGACTGTCCTTGGGTATCTACAGTACTTGCCATGTGCATCTGAACCCCTTGCGCCGCATGACGGGGACTTCTCAAGGTGGTACCTTGACATGGCCGATGGAATTACGGTTTAGTTCACCCAACGGTTTCCATGCCTTGATTCCGCATTTTACCGGCCGCAACCCACCCAGAACTTCCACCTCAGGCAGCTCGACATCCTGTTGTTCTGTGATCAGTTGAACTTTTTTCTTTCCATGCTTTCTAATTATATTTGGTGATAGGAACAACAACGACGTGATGAAAAGAGTTGTATTTAGGGATTCGATTTGTGAATTGAATACAGAGAGAGGCTACATGTCTTTTGAAGTTAAAAAAAAATGGGTAAAAAAAATGATATTTTTTGCATTGAAAATTGTTTTATAAAATAATATTTCGGCTTTGCATTGAAAATTGTTTTATAAAATAATATTTTGGATTTGCATTGAAAATTGTTTTAATAATAAATTTCAGGGTTATGCAAGCATGACACATGGCTATGTTTTAAATTCCGACCAACCCATGTCAACTGGAACGACCAATAGAAAGGAAACATTTTCAAAAGTTGAATATGAAGAGTTTGAAGTTAAGAGATCCTTAATCAGTATCAATTAGTAAAATCTATACAGGTTGTGCATGCATTACACAT
The DNA here is from genome assembly GCA_008009225.1 of Acer yangbiense. NCBI lineage: Eukaryota > Viridiplantae > Streptophyta > Magnoliopsida > Sapindales > Sapindaceae > Acer > Acer yangbiense. The sequence goes on along the minus strand of VAHF01000060.1, from coordinate 3,972 downwards.
GGCTATGTTTTAAATTCCGACCAACCCATGTCAACTAAAACGACCAATAGAAATGAAATATTTTAAAAAGTTGAATATGAAGAGTTTGAAATTAAGAGATCCCTAATCAGTATCGATTAGTACAAAATATTATTGTCTTATTCAGAATAAGATTCTGATCACATCAAGTCTACAATTACAGGTTGATATAGTTACACTTAAATAATACTGACCATCATTACAAGATATATGATTATCAAAATAACAATGCGCACAAAGATACTAACTTTGTGATCCCATGATTGCAAAATCTGACTATGAAAATAATAATGCGCAAAGATACTAAATTTGTGATCACATAAAGTTTTCATACTAAGATTCTGATCACATAAAGTTTATAATTTTAGGATAGTTATACTTAAATAATATACTGATCATCATTACACAATATGTGACTATCAAAATAATAATGCGCGCATAGATACTAAGTTTCTTATCAAAGAAAGTATTCCTAACTATAATATTAGGTACATAAGTATGTGATTAGACCGTCTATAAGACAAAATAGTTGTAGCAACTCTTACACAACACCAATTACTTTGATGATACTCTAGATGACTTCCTTGGGGTGATTACCTTTGTGGTGTTTCCATTATCTAGTTTCCTAACCTTCTCGTTTGGATCAGCACCTTGCACAATGTCCTTGCTCTTCTTTGGTTTGGGAGACTGCTTTAGGTTGTCGTTGGGTTCACCTTGCATAATTTCCTTGCTCTTCTTCAGTTTGGGAGACTGCTTTAGGTTTTCGTTGGGTGCATCACAGTCTATAGTGCCTTTTCTCTTCGTTGGTTTCAGAACTTGTGTTAGGTTCTTCTTGGCTGCATCACTGTCTAGATTTCCTTTTGTCTTATTTTGTTTTGGAACTTGCCTTATGTTCTCATTGCCTGCATCACAGTCTAGAATTCCTTTTTTCTTCTTTGGATTGGGAGCTTCAAGTTGGTTCTCGTCGGATGCAGCAGTTGATATTTTTTCTTTCCTCTTTTTTGGTTTTTGGGCTTGCTTTACCTTCTCATTGGAATGACCACTTGGTAGAGGTTCTAAATCAATCATGTGGGTATCACTCACTTGTTCAAGGTTCCTTTCCAACTCACCGGCAATGTCTTCGTCCTCCATCCCAACATTATCATCTCCTTTATCCAGACTCAGCTGATCCTCCTCGATAGATTCTGTGCCTACATAATTATTTTGAAGATATATGGTCGTTTTATTAAAACAACCGAGCAACTCATAATGACCTACTATCATAAAACAACCCAACATTACACGGTGCCCGATTATTTGGATAATCAAATGCACCTGTGTCTGTTTTGTTGCCGGGTTCGTTAAAATTCATTTCTGGGGAACCTGAGTCACCTGACTGGTGACGTGCCTCCTCACTCTCTGTAGGCTTACCTTCCTCACTTACAAGCCAACAATCCAGACTATCATCAGGACTACTACCCTCACTAACTCCATATGGTTTCGGTTTCCATGACGAATCAGACGATTCGTCCATTACTGTCTTAGAAGTCACCACATCAGGTTTCTGCAAACATTAACCAAAATACATAACAGGCAAACAAAATCAATTCATGTTGTAAACAATACCGGTAATTATAAATAATAACTTACAAATACAAATCACCCTACCAGAGCAGCAGTGGTTTAGAGCTTATCAACTTGGCCCTCCATGATAACTTGGGTCATTCCAGAAATCAAAGACAGGAGCTCTTGCACTTGGTCAACGAGAACCTATGTGAAAAAAAGCTATGTTATCTACTAAACTACCTAAAACAAATGTCCATATATAATTTCATAAGAAAAAGCTCAACTAAACAACTCACAAATTTTATGTGTTCAGGCACCGGTATGTAGGGATAGTCCTTTGGTATCTGCAGAATTTGGCATGTGAATATGTTCTCCTTGCGTATCATGAGGGGGAGTTGCCAAGGTGGAAACTTGACATGGCCGATGGAATTAGGGTGAAGTTCATCCTACTCGGATTTAAATACAACAAAACAAGAACAGTTTCAATGTTTGTAACAACCAAGTCCATTACTAGTATTTATCCTATGGTACTTCCGGTCTGAAAAAGAATTATTCAACAAATTCTGATACACTCACCTGATCAGCAGGTTAACTTATGAATTTTACGTGTGGCCTTACGAACTCCTTGTACCTTGCTGGACCACCATCAGTCTCCAGGAAATTGTTTGCATCGAAGCCCCTCAACCCCAACTTTGCCTCATCCTTTTTAATCGGATAGTCCCTAAGCATGGATGCTAGTGGGACTTTGGGAACACATGGTGAACTTAATCCCAAGCTCTGAACAGTCACATGCTCTCCCAGGTACCATGCGTACCCGCTTGGCCCATCTAAAAGAATCCTACTCTTTGTGGACAGATAAGATTGCTGTACATAAGTCGGCAGTAGGTCCTCGAACTTCCCCCACGGGTGCATGTTTACCTGAAGGGAATCAAAATTATGGAGATATATGTGGTAGCAAACTAGGAGCTCTTGATAAATATGAAACTAAAAGGTAGGGAGAATCCCATTAGTGTTTAAAGCATTGCTTACATCCTTCCTTCTTAGCTTCCTTAATGTACCCTTTAGCTGAATGTAATTAACTTTCTTACTGAATGTACCCCATGCCATTGCTGCAGGATAAATCCTTCCATTTCCTAAGCAATTCACACATTTTGCAATAGGTTTTATGTACTCGCAAACCCACACCTGTGTAATAGCCACCACAAAACAATATGTTTACCGTTAAAATACCATAAACAAACATTGTTTAATATACCTATTAATCTTAAATCATAATTACTAATCATCACCTCCCAAGCCCTCCAATAACCACTAGTACTCCGATTCCCTTGAACCAAAGCATCCATGTTTTTGTACAAACAAGAAAGGCCAGCCCCACCCCAACTGTACAAAGCAATAGAGGATAAGTCTTTTAAGTTTGGCATGTAATACAGGTATGCTACCCCAGCTTTGTCGCACAATAATGTGCTGCAAAGCAATGGAAGTATGAATAACCTAGTTAATCTTTTAACATTTTTGGCTCGCATTTTGTTACCCCTGAATCCTTTATATGCTCCATAAAGCTCTGGAAAAGTAACCCTCTTTTTGGCGATATCGACCATAGGCTCTCCAAACCACCGGATAAGCTCATCTCTCTTCTTGTGAGCATCCATGTCGTACTCTAGTGACTTTCTAGAAACTGGTAAGCCTGTAATTACGCTGAAATCTGATGGTGTCATTGTCAACTCCCCAATTTCATTGAAGTGAAATGTGTGGGTCATATCCCACCAACGGTCTGCTAGTGCCCTCAATACTGTTCTCTTTCTGCTATAGAATTCATCCCCCAAAACATTGACAAATTCACCGAAACCAACGTCTGAAACCTTCACCTTCACCTTCACCTTCACCTTCACCTTCACCTTCACGGTATCGGGCAATTCATCATACCATGATTTGCAATAAGACCGGCTTCCGCATCCCCTTATTTTCTCATGAAGAGGCTGCATTTACAAAATCATGATTACAAATATAAACAGAAAATTACTTGAACACCTATTCTTACGGTATAAGGCATATATTAATCCTGATATGTAAGAACCGTAAATAAAGAATAGGCTTGTGTACGTTGATCAAAATGTGTTCCTTCTTATCCATATGGAGATAATTCTTTGTAACATCCCGAGTTCCGCGCGGTTTCCAAGCCTTTATTCCATATTTTGCCGCCGCAACCCACCTATAACTTCCACCTCAGGCAGCCCGCCTTCATGCTGTTCTATGATCCCTTGATGCTTTTTTCTTTCCATGTTTTTTTTCATTATATAAATATTAAATCTCTCAAAACACTAATATAAGCTATAATGATATTCATCTGGTTGAGAGGTAACAGTTAAAATAAGAGATTCCAACAACGTTAAAAAAGAGAAGGAAAAA